>JAQZBX010003104.1:0-67269 GCA_029593785.1 Cabassous unicinctus
AGCCGCCGCTGCTGATTAAAAACTCACGGTTCTGGTTCTGTCGCGATTTCTCTCTTTTGTCCCTCTCTCCTCTCGGTGGTATGCAGTCTTTCCCTGCTGTCCTAAACCCTAGAAGATCTATTTTGGGTCTGTTTCAGCCAGTTCTCTAGCTATTTTTCTGGAGAAGAGATTCCTGTGTGTTACTACTCAGCCATCTTCCCGGAAGTCTCCAATAACTCTTGATCAGCTTTTGGGTACTGGTGATTGGATGGGTATACCCCGGCAGTTACAGTATAATGATGTAGCTATTGTTCAGGTTAGGATGGCTTGTTTAGCTGCATGGATGAAAATCGCACCTCCTGGCCAACCTACACAGTCATTTTCAAAAATAATTCAAGGGGTTAATGAGCCGTATGTGGAACTTACTGCTAGGCTCTCTGATGTTGTTTTAAAAACTGCAAATTCCTGAAGCTTGAGATTTTATTCTTTTAACCCTCGCTTTTGATAATGCCAACAATGAATGCAAAAAAGCTATAAGACCTATAAAAGCAGCTGGTGGGTCAATACCTGATTATGTTAAAGCTTGTCAGGATATTGGGTCTTCTACTCATCAGATGGCTGTTCTGGCCACCGCCATGGCTCAAGCACACCTGAGCAAGGGTCAGACAAAAAAGGGAGTGTGTTATCGATGTGGGAGGACAGGACATTTTCAGAAACAGTGCAGAATGCTCCCTGCTTCCAGACCTCAAAAGAGAAATGAATCATGTCCACGTCCATCAAGAATATGCCCGATCTGTCAGAAAGGGTTCCATTGGGCTAGGGAATGTAAATCCCGATTTTATGACAACAGAAAGTCAATCACCCGTTCGGGAAACATTTATGCAGGCCTAGCTCAGGGCCCACAGACAAACAATATGAGCCTCCCACTGAAATATCCTGTCAGCAACGGGAGGAATCACTCACTCCCGTTACCAAATTAAAAGCGTCAACAAAGGGAAGTGCTGCTGTAGATTTGCCAAGTGCTGAAACCGAATTAATAACACAATCAATGGGCATCCAGACACTATCTACAGGAGTTAAAGGCCCAATTCCAAAAAATTCAGTAGGAATGATAGTTGGGAGAAGTAGTATAACTCAAAAAGGCCTCTTGGTTCAAATGGGACTTGTTGATGAGGATTATCAGGGAGAAATTAAAGTTATGGTACAGTCCCTGCGGCAGGTACAAATAGTTAATGGTGACTGTATTGCTCAATTGCTTTTTCTTCCTTATAACAAACCTTCTGCATTTCCTTTCAAAAGAACTGGTGGCTTTGGGTCAACAGGCCATAGGGTCTTTTGGCAAACCTTTGTGGGAGATGAAAGACCTGAAGTAACTATTGCTATTAATGGGAAAGTTTTTTTAGGACTAGTAGATACCGGAGCTGATGTCACCATTATAGCTAAACGCCATTGGCCTCAAGCTTGGACATTACAACAAATAGAAGATGAGTGTGTTACTTTGTTGTATAGAACTTGACCTACCTTCAATGTTACGAGTTTTTCCAAGAAACATATTGTGGAAGGAATATGTAATCTTATTCCTATATTGGAGTGGAATGGTACTGAGGCTTCAAGTTTCCAATTCTGTGTGAATATTAAGACCTATTAGTTACTGCATTTCTAAAGGTATGAGCCATATGTACTGTTTACAGGGAATATATATTTTTATCTTATTACCATTTAGTTTTTGGAGGCTATCCTCTTCATTCTTTGAGCTTCTAAGAACTTTTTACTTGAATATGGGCAACTTATGCTGTTTTTATGGAGGGAAAAGTTTAATTCTGTCTTCTGACTTCCACCTTCTTTAGCTCGCAGGAATCCTAGTGAAGACTGGTCTACAATACGCTGCCTTCCAATTTGATACGTTCAGAATCAGATGGAAGAGTGAGATAGGCTTGAAACCCCTCTCCTCTGTGCATTTTCTGACCTTGTCTAGCCTGAATCTCTTGATTGGACTAGACTCTGTGTTGGCTCACCAAAGCAAATGCTTCCAAAGCTATTTGCTCTGACTTTGCCCCCAGGAATGTATGCAGGGTAGAGTTCTCCTTGTCCTAGCCCTGTGGACACAGCCTCAGTCATACGTTAATCCTTGTCTGCCCAAGACTCTTGTTCCTGAAGTGTCAAAGGGGATCTTTCATATCTCAGAGTGTTTGGGATGGTCCAGGTGAGGTTTTATACCTTATAGATACCCCAGAAGAGAGCTTATCTTCAATTTACCCTTTGACAAATCTCCTGGTTGACTGCCTGAGTGGTATTGAATAGGGGACTGGGTCACCCAGGCCTGTCCCCCCCCTCCCCCAAAGGCTCACTGCTCCCTGGCTCTTGGATCTCACTCTGGCTTTTTGATCTGCTCAGTCATGTGGTCATTCCACTGATAAATGTTTTCCTGAGTTATACTTCAGCATCTTAGTGTTGGTACATGTGACAGCCTTCCTTGATCTGTGTCCTATTCCCCTCCTACATAGTTACTGTCTTACAATGCATTTTGGGGGACCCTCTTCTAGCAGAAAATGAATTAGTTCTCAATCCTGGCTGTAGGGTCATCACCTGGGTTGCATGTAACTTTATTCAGCAGGATCTTAGGATGTGTTGTCTTAGGTGTGGCTGCTTGAAAGTTCACCCAGATGAAACATAAGACTGAATTCAGGAAAGTTGCATCCAGGTGCCCCTGAACTTTATTCTTGATGCATTTTGTACCACTAAATATGATTGTCCATGACAGGTGGAGGGCAGTGCTGCTCATGGACAAAATCATACTACCTCCTCTGGGTAACCGTGGATCCTGTTGAGAGACATGGAGCAGAAGTTTCATCGTAACTTGGTGCTGACATTGCACTCTGACTTTTTTGTTTAACTTTTATGCAAGTTAAGACCCAATAGCTGCCAGTATGGATAAGGTGCTTTAGGTCCAGTGGGCCAGTTGAAGCATCACCACCACTCTGTAGGATTAGGTAGGTACCTGCAAACTTGGGTGTTTCCTGGAGAATGCTAGGTAGGATGTGGGTTTCTTGAGTTCTTTCTTTTCAGCTGTTATAGGTAAAAGCCCTTACAAATGTCACTGATCTGTAAACTTTGTTAAACTCAGAGACCGGAGTCTAGTTTTCATTGTTGTTATGAAATAGAGGTTTCCTTTTTATTGCCTGTCATCAATTGGGATGTTTTCATGTGGGCCATGCTGTTTAAGTCAAGAATGAGAGGAACAAGAGTAATGAGGAAGGGAGTCACATGATAAGCCAGTCTGCTTGCTTTTGCAGAGCTTTGACCTAAAATGATAGGTTCTTAGTCTCAGCCCCTGCCCAACATACTAATCTAACCTGTTACCAGGGAGCTATTAGACCACACCAGGGCCTTGTCTAGAATTGTGGCACCAAGGTGGGGTTGGAGGTGGGCACTTGTGGTTCTGGAATCCCACAGGTGGGTCCCATGAGACGGTCTGTGAGGAACTTCTGGGTGGTTAAGTGAAAGGGGTCCTGCTTGTACCACTACCCTAGGGGCCAGGAGGTGACAATTAGTCCCATGTTTCTGGTGCCCTCTGCTGAACTCCAGGACCTCTGAGGACCTGGGCTTTGGCCTACAACTAGTTCTTTGATCATTGTGTTAAGTTTAAGATGAATCAGCACCTCTGAACAGGTTTTGGGGTTGTGCCCAACCTTTGTCCTTCTCTGGAGAGCTCTCAATATTATGGCCTCTGAGGAGTGTGGGCAACTGTGGAGCCTGGCAGGAAATGGTAGAGGAGTTTCCATGTGTGTATAGAGCTTTTCCCTATCTAGCTTGGCCTAGGTCTTATCACTCATCTGGGAGTCCCCGATGTTGCTATAAAGTGGGTGACTCGGCGAAGGGTACAGTGATATAAGAAAGACAAGACTAAGAGTTCAAGAGAAAGCTGGGGTCAGGGGCTAGCAGAATGTATCTACCATGCTAGCCCCGAAGCACAGACAGCCTGGTGCTTTAATTAGCAGAGCTACATGCAGAGAAGCATGGCTAGTGATTAATATCACCTGGGAGTTTATTACCGGCAAAGTTCACACCTGCTGTCTATCTTATCCTTGAGTTTTGGAGCCAGCAAGAGTTCAAACAGTGCTCTCTCAAGGTTTTCCTTTTGAGCTAGTATCTGGCATTCCAGACACTCTGTGTTCTCAAGCCAGCATTCCACATCTCAAGGATTCTTCCTCACACCCGACCCTAAGATAAGGGCGATATGGATGTTTCCGTAAGTTCTCTACACCATATGTAGTTTATACTGCTAGATCACAGTAAGCTGTGGCCTGCTTATAGAAATCTAGGTCCTAGATGGAATGAATGACTGAGCTTAGGTAAGATCAGACCCCATTGCCAGTCCTGTCCCCTAAAGAAGGGATCCAGTGATCTTAGGAGCACTATTTTTTTTCCCCCCCAGGATAATGACATTCAGGTGCAGCCTCCAAATTTTATCTGTTGCATGGGATGTGCTTTGTTTCTGGATCATGAATAATTGTTGATAATTTTGGTCTCATGGAAGTCGAGGCAAAACTTTAGTGAGGCATCTTATGTCTCACTGGTCACAGCCAAAAGCAGTTTGTGTAACCCGGAAACCAGGTAGTCCATTGATACATTTTCAGTAAAGTGTAGGCAAGATAGTACAAGGTGCCTCCATGGGAGGTTTGGACTTTAAACACCATATTATAAATCACTAGCTGCATCCTTCTCACCCAAGTTCAGTGTTGTTTCCAGACCATATCTGGAGAGGCTCTTTGCAGGTACAACTCCCAGAATCTGGTGCACCACTTCCTTCCTTGAAGGAGGATCTGAGTGATTGCTCTCAGTTCTACCATCCATCATCAGGATTGCCAGGCCACTGATGTGGCAGGATTGAACTTGTTTTGAGGGTAGTGGGTATCTCCCCATCTTTGATATTCATATGTATTACTAGGGCCTCTGAAGTGAATTCTCCTTACTGTTCAGCAGGTCAATAGCATTATGCCTTCATTATGACAGATCAGTGTGGTGGTCTGTGGGGGATAAAGATGAACAGGTTTCTTTTAGATTACACTAATAGAGCCGGAAGGTAGACATTACCATGATTTATGCAATGCGGGTGTTCTGTTGTCTACGCCAAGTGACGGCAAATAGCTTCTGATTGCTTTCAGTGACTGGTTTTCTAGTGAAAGTACTAGCTAGCTCAGCTGTGCAAACCAAGCTCTGTTGACTTGCAGTTGCAATGATAATACATCTGGAATTGCAACTATGAGTAAAATCACTACCAAAGAGGTTGGAGAGAATTAGAACAGGTTATCACAAACCCCGTCTCACTCTAACCCACTTATTTGGTGCAAAATAGGCATGTGAGAGGAACCGCCAGCTCTGGCAGCTTCTCCGTATTTGTTAATACCAATCCCTGAAGTTCCCTGGGGGATATGGTATTGTTCTTACTATTTTTTAAGGTGTAGGACAATTCCAGTATCTTCCATTTGATACACTCTCTCCCATAGTAATCCTCACCTCAAAGGGTTGGGTATGATAACCAGAAGAAAATACATATTTTATCTTCCCAAATGTAGGCCAAGGCTCCATCTACAACCTGACTGCATAAATCCATTCTATGATATGTGATTCAGACTCTCCGCATTAGCTCAAAGCTCAGAGCTAATTTCCTCTTCCCATTTACATTCCTCTGACAAGGGTCTGCAGGTCCTTGGGGAAACCTTGGAGGACACACATGATGCTCTTGGACTGCATTGCTGGGCTTTTCTCCATGTGTGGAGCTGCAGCTGTAGGACACAGGGAGGTCATTGCTGCAGGGCCTCTCTCTGGTTCTCTGTGTCCTAGGGACTCCTTAGAGGCTGCCCAAAGCCCTGAACTATGTCTTAAAATGCAATTATCCTCCAAAATGCGATTTTCCAAGTTTCTTGAGGGGGTTTTGACAAGGAACTGGACAGAGTCCTGCCTCAGGCCTCCACTTGGAAGCTGCACTGCATCCTGATGATGTCCTTCTGGGATTGCTCGGTGAGACTGTCTGGAGTGTCCGGGCTCTGTAATCAGATCCCAAGGTACTTGGTGAAGAAAGTTTCCACCTGCCTACTTGACCACTTGACCATTCTTCCTTTAGAAGCAGATTGTCCCAGGTCATACACCTGGGAATAGACTGTGGGAGGGAGGGTTGTGAGCAGGAAGTTAATTGGGCACTGCTCTAAGAGCCACACCTCTTACAGGGGCAGTGGGTGAAAGACCAGTATTTGGAAGAAGATCAACTGCAGAGCAGTCCAGACAAACAACTCATCCAATCCTATTGGGATCATGGAACTGGGATGGTCCTTTCTAGTTGTCCCATCTTAGAGTGAGGGCCTGGGCCTTTATTTCCCATATCAACCAATTCATGGTGGCTGTTTCGAAGAAGGGGGCATATACTTGGTCAAGGCAGTAGACTTTGGTCTAGGGCAATTTTGAGGATGGACATGATGCTTGACTGCTCTGAATTATGTTACAATTATGGGTTGTACTACCAGGTAGCTCCTTTCATGAAGTCTCTATAGACAATAAGTGACAGACCACTTAGGTCTTACTGTTGGGCTTCCCATTCAAACACTGCATCTTAGTCCTTTCTAGTTCATATCTCATACTCTTATCTTGTCATCTGAATTATATCCTAGGTATGAAGTCAAGATTTGACAGTTTTTCTCAAAGTATCAAGAGTACTGTTTTCATGCCGCGCCCCCTTTGATATTCTTTGACTGTTTCCTAAAGTATGGCCATTTGAAAGTATCTTTAAGAGGTGTTTACTCCTGCATTAGCAAGTATGATTAAAATATTTCAGTATAAATGTAGTGGCTCAATTGTATGAAGTTCTAACTATTATTAGGTCACCATTTTTCGGTTGCTTTTCTGTCTTCTCTAGTCTTTTCCTAGTACCTCATGGTAAAATGGGAACTGAGGGGATCTGAGAGAATTGTCATTATCCCATTATCTGCTACAAACTATGCCACAGCTCATTGCCAGTTCATTGTTAGATTGAAAAAAGGAGCAGGTGCTTCTGGAGCTAGAGTTGCAGCCACCCTTGCTTTATACTAGGTAGTAGCTTCCTAGGACTCACAGAATTATGGCAGCAGGGTAATGCATGTGTGTAGGCATCCAAGCAGTGTCCAGCTAGGAATCTGAGTGCTGATCCCAACTTCTCCATGCCAGAATCTCTGGGAATCAACAGACACTCTGAGAAGTGATTTGTCTGAATCTCAAAGTATTTTTTTCTCCACTGTCTTCCAGGGAGTGTGTGTATTCCTAGGTGACTTCTTGGTACCTTCTTGGTGTGCTTTGGTATCAAAATGCTGCACAACACTGAGGCCATCTCTACCATGTTTTAAACTGTGTTTGCAGTATTTTATTTATTTGACATACTTGGAATACTTATATGGGTCGGAACATTGTGCTGATCTTTATAAATGAACCTTAGACTATGTTGAAGTCGGAAGCCTTTGTAAACTAGATGTGGGCTCTTGAATTCTGGTTTGTGGTTGGTACAAAAACTTGTCTTGTCAGGGCTGGGGATGTGGGCAAGTAGACGATATGGGTACCTGGAACCAATATTTGTGGGGATTGACCTGCCTCACCTGGGCTAGGAGAATATGAGGGGTGTCTTCTCTATTCCAGTTGTTACTGGAATTAAGTGTTCAGTCCTAGATCTAGTCTCTGCAGAGGTGGAATTCTTCCAGCAAAACCTGACCCTAAAGGGGAACAGCCAAGGAATCACGGCACATTGCCTTGGCCTTGTCGCAAAGGCCAAGAGAGTGATGCGCCACCCAGTCAAACAAGGAAGTGAGGCTGCCTGGAGTTCTCTTGGCCAAACTGGAGGCCGCATTGGCCTGTCCACTTCTGTCCACAGAGGGGCCATCCTGCAGATGTCCTCTGGCCTCCTTCCAGACAGAGGGGCCACTGCTGGTCTTTTCCTCTGTGTGTAGCCGGACAGTTGGTAACAGTAGTGAGGTTTACAGTAGAATGTTTAAAAAAAAATTAAATATTTTAAAAGATGCTTAGATTACATAAATGTTACACAAAAATTACAAGGATTCCCATGTTCCCCACCTCCCACACCTCCCATAACCTCCCACATAAACATCCTTCATTAGTGTGGCATATCACCTGCAATGGATGTGCACATCCTGGGGCTTTGCCACTAAGTGTGGACCATAGTTCACTTGTAGACCACACTCTCTCCCACACAGTTCTGCATGTTATATGCTGATGTAAAATGGCCTATATCTGTCATTGTAATGTCACTCAGGATAATTCCCAAGTCCCGAAAAAGCCCCTGTATTACAACTGCTTTTCCCTCTCTATTGCCAAAAGTTGGAATCAACCCCGGTGCCCATCAACAGATGAATGGATAAACAAAATGTGATACATACATACAATGGAATATTACTCAGCTGTAAGAAGGAATAAAGTGCTAACGCACGGAATAACGTGGATGAATCTTGAAGACCTACAGTAGAATTTAAAACCCTCAATGTCATAGGCATAGGCCCAGAGTTGCTGAATGGTGGCATAGTGCTCACCCTGGAAGCAGCTCAGGTGGAAGGACTTGCCCTCGGCATTCAGCCTCTCCATCACTTAGACCTCCTTCTAGTAGAAATAGCACATATTGTTGCCCACCAATTCTGCGGGAACTCCTTCTTGATTGAGCTCTGTCTCTGAATGCCAGTGGACTGTGGGGGCACATTCTCTTCAAATTTGGCCAGCAGCTGGGTTGCCATGTGCTTCACTTCGTTCTGGTTCCCGGTGGCAGCACCCATCCTCGTGTCGGTGAGCTTACTTACCAGCGGGGGTCTCTCTCCTCAGGAGCCCCGGAGGGCTTCCTCCTCCTCTGACTGGCTGGCCTTCCTCCTCTTCCCAGCCCCGTCCAAGTCCTTTTCCTTTTTATCCTTGGGAGAACGCTCCTGAGAGAGGGTTTGGCCCATGTTGCTGAGGAAGGAGAATGGGGGATTTGGTGCTGGCTATCAGGATGGCCTTCTCAGCATTCAGGTCCAAGGTGTCACTGGAGGGGAGTGAATCCTTAAACATCTCATAGAACTGTGTCAGGTACATCACCATGGACAGTTTGTCAGCTTCCCCTATGGAGCCCATTTCTTTGCCTGTCATGATGAGGGAGATACCTAGCTCTTTTTCAGCAAAATGAAAACCCATCTGGTTGATCTTCTCCATGTTCTGCTCATCCAAAGAGTCAGTCTATCAGATTGGGGTGGTACCTGTGGATAATTGCACAAAGAGTCAGGCTGCTTTTCCTAGACTAGTAAGGTCTATCATGCATTCCGCTGCATAGCTATCTGTCTGTCTTTGGCACCAACCCAGCAGTTTGCTTGAACGAGCTACAGACTCATTGCGAGTCAACTTTTGGGTAGTTGGGAATTCACCAGGTTCTCCATTTCCAGAAGAATGTCCTTCGTTTCTCCAGTATCTCATAAATGGTACACGTGGCTTGGTTGGAGAAAATTGATGTTAATATTGGGATACCTGGTGACAGGGTTGATGCTGTATTGGCTGAAGTTTTTACTCACATTCTCAGGGGTAGTCTGAGGCACTAACATATAAATGCTCTCCCTCTCGGTCAGCATTTCCAAGGGGCTTGTTCCTAGGGACCAGCTTTGTACCATCGAGGCAGAGTCCAAAGCAGGTAGAAAGCCCTGGGCTATTCCTGTCCCCATTAGCCAGAAATCCTCGATGAGTCTACTCCCCACTACAGTCACTATTAACTGGTGTCCGTTCTGCTCCTGCACCAAGGAAGCAGTCTCGGAGGCATACACGCAAGTGAAGTCTAACATGGCCACGTCAGGTTGACCATACTGATTGATGGCAAAAAATAGACGGCAGCTGCTTCTGGGTGGAGATGTATGCCGCCTCTCAGGCTTAGTTGAGCAGAGCCTCCCAATCCACGTTCTCCAGGAAAGCAAGAGCTTTTGTCCATGTAGTCATGCAGTATTATGCCCTTGTCGAGTAAACTCTGCTCTTTGGCTGTCATTATGAACCAGTGTGTGTCTTCTTTGTAATAGACGATGTTCTCCAAATCGATACCTGTGGCTTCCCTCAGTTCCTGGCAAAAGTTTTGGTTGAATATAAAAGCAACACCGCTGATATCTTCCACTTTCGCTCCTGCAGTTATATTTCAGTTCATAAAATTTGCCGTGATGGTGATGGCCTGATTGCCACGAAATTCTTTCCCACGAAATCCTTCATATTCTGATATAGGATGGATTTTGGGGTGCACCAGTACCCGCCATCCTATCCGTTCATTCTCTTGGTCCTTAGGATGCTGTTCACTCCTTGGAATTCCACAATTGATATGGATTTCAATGCCTAGGATCAGGGCTATTTTCAAAAGCATTCATTGGAGCTGCTGGATACTGATATGGTTGATGGCTCTGGCACAGAACTTGCCATAGACCTTCTTGGCACCCAGACCTCGCAGATCATGGATGGTGAACAGCCAGGGACATAAGATGTTGTTGCTGGAGACGGCATCTTATTTCTCAATAGCAATCAGGTTGGCACCCAACAAGGCTAAGTAGATGACTGTGCGGACGTCACAGGGACCAGCTCCAATGATGAGACACTTGGTGTTTGTGCATGCTTTTCCCTTCTTGTAGTCTTTATGGCTGCCCCGTTTTGTCCAGCTTTGCCCAGAGGGCTTTGGCTTTCCATTAGTTAAGCTTGGACTTGAGCTTGTGATAGAAGGAGCAGTAGTCCCTGGGCTTCAGTTCCATGTAGTCACAGAGCTCTTGGAAGGCCTTAAGGGTTCCCTTGCAGGAGGTAACCTGGACAAACTGGTCAAAGAGGACATGACCTCGATTCGTGGTCTTGTTCTTACTTTCCTCCATCATCCCGCACTGTCTGCTCTCCTTAGAGGGGGCAGTGGGCTGGCTGGTGGTCTACCTGGAACTGTCATGTTAAACAGTGCCTTATGCTGGTGTGATCCTGTATCCAGCCAGGTGCCGAGAGCCTCTGGGCTCCTGAGGCCTGTCGCCCCAGTGTGCCAGCCCACCACATCCAGCATGGGCGACAGCAGCAGAAGCAGCATGCTGCCACAGGTGGCTAGTCAGGCACATCTGATGGTCTCTTTATAGGCACATATCTGCTGGCATTGTGATCTTTCTAACATTGCAAAATCCAAGATTCATTCCATGTTTAATTAGGTGGCAGATTATTTTTTACAAATTCTTCTGGTTTGCCTGAGTGTTGAGATCTCTTGATTGCCTAATGGTATGCAGAGTCCTCCATGGTTGGGGCAGTTGACATTGTGGATTATCCTCAGCTTATAAAGATTTCTACTCTTCAGACCTGTGGTATGCCTTAAAGATTCTAGGAGAATCCAAATTACTTGAGTATCAAAGTTCAGAGGCAGCCAAGACTAGGTTCACTGAGGGCTGAGCTGAGCTTGATGTTAACTCCTGTCTTTTTGTCTGCCAGTCCTTCTCCATATAGCCCATGAGAGTCCCTTTGTCCTCAGAAAAACTTGGGAGCCTCCCAAACTGTACATATGCAGGAATGATCTCCAGGTCTGATTAATCCCTGGTCAAATCTCTCCCTGTATAGGAAACATGGGGAACATTGACTTTGAGCTTTGGGCATCAATACAATCTTCCCAATTCTCCCTTCATCTTAACTCAGTCAACAGGAGAAGATAGGATGGTGTAGGAAGAATCTCCTGAGATCTGAGAGCTAAGGAGGAGTTAGTGTTATCTGTTTCAGAGGTGATATTAGAAAGAATCCCTGTTTAGACTTCTTGAGTTGCTTCTGGAATGAAGACTCCCACTAAGATGACTTAATCAGTTCCATCAGGAGGCTTTATGCAAACTAAACTGATATACTGGCCATTTGGCAGTCATGAACACTCTTGCTTTCTAGATCTCTTTGAGTCTAGAAAATACCCAATGATCCTGAGGTGTCCTTGAGGTTCAGCCACCCCAAGGATAAACCTATCCTGCTTTCTCCAAGTAAATATGAGTTGCATAAAACCATTTGTCCTGAATCATCATGGTTCAGATTTTGAAATAAATTACTGTGGCAAAGTCTGGAAAAACTTGGATATTTCAGATTATATGCTATCACTTTCCTAAAGTTCCCTTTTGTAACCAAAATTACTTAAGGTGACTTCTAGCCATTTTAGTCTCCAGGGCTGTGTGGAAAAACTTATGGACTTCCCCATAGGGGACAATCCATAGTGTTCTTGCAGTTAACCATGTGTTCAGTTGGATTGTCTCCTGTCATTTCCTCCCTGAAATCATAAGGTGGGTCTGATCGATGAGGACAAGAGGCAAGTAGGGATTTTATTTCCATTATACCTATTAGTTTCTGCTGAGTTTGTAAATACATAAAGCAGGATTATATTTATCACTCACAATTAAGGATGTGGGGGGCTGGTTATGAGGTGGCTTGAGAGAAAAGATGGCTGATGTCCTCAATCTTGTTTCATGTTTCTGAGCACCACTCTACTTATTAATTACTGCCTGTGAAAATGTACAGGTTAATGACAAACCTCCTCTCCTTTTGTGCAAAGTGGAAAACATGCATGGCCTGAAAGTCTATTCTGGGAGGGCTCCCATTTCACTCTTTTAGGTCCTCCTTGAAAGGGGCTCCAATGCAATGAGTGTGTGCTTCCTAGATTTGCCCGTGTACTTCTCAGACCCAGCCATAGACCAGGTTTACATATTTCTTCAGGTGACTGTTCCTAGGAAATTCCCCAGGATGCCCTAAGTGTGGGTTGAGAGAGAGCTGTTGAAGCAAGAGGAGAAGGTACCATGAGTCTGAGCTACCTGCTCATGCAATACAGTGTGCCTTCTGGGATGATTCAGCATTGGTCTTCATTCATTTTATTTGATGCAAAATTGTGGTGCATGTTTATTTTGTGACGTGAGCTGTCCACCATAAATCGGGGTATTTTCTGATCATCAAATGACCTTGACTCTTTTTCTAACATAGCAAGCCAAGTCAGTGCTAGGAGAAAACAGCGTGGTCTTGCCCTGTGCCCTATGCCTTTGCATTGTGGTTTTTGTTGTTTTTGCTCAAACTGTATGAGGCTCCACATGGCTTCCCTGAATACCAAGACAGTTTTGATATCTTTGTCTGCTGTGTCATAAGGCCCAAGTGGCAGAGGAGCTTGCACCTGCTGCAGAGGCCACTCCTGCTCTTAAAAGGAGGCCTATAAATGGGTCTGAGCCCCACCTAAATGTGGTATGTTGCCTCCAAAGTCTAAAGATGAACTGGCCATTGGTCCCCCTACTTCCTTGTAGGTGGGTGCAAGATGCAGAATGTTGACTCTTCAGAGGGGATATTCTTATATACCAGCCCATTGGTGGGCAGGAATGGACTTGTTTAGGGAAATCGTGAATATCTCCCAGCCCTTGATACTAGTATGTCTTTCTAAAGTGCTCTGGGACACTTGCTCCTTATTCTTTAGCAGATTGATGACAATGCCATCAATATGACAGTTGATGGTGGAGTTCTGTGTTATCAAGACAAAGAAGGTCTTGAGGACTGTATTGTAATAGGGCAGGAAGGTTGGCATACCCATGATTTAGACAATGCGGTGTTTTGTTTTCCATGAGGAGTGAATACAAAGGGCTTGTGATTGCTTTTACTAATTTGGTTTCCAAAGGAGAGCATTTTGTTGGCCAGTTGTGGCAAACTAAGCCGTAGGGCTGTGTTGATCTGCTGTTGTGATAACACATGTGGAATTTTATCTGTGAGTGTGTTGGGGAGAATTAGAGCAGGTTATCACAAACCTCTTCTGACTCTAACCCATTTGATGCAAAATAGGCACATGATAGGAACCATCAGCCCTGCAGCTTTTTCATATTTGATATCTGCAGTTCCTTGGGATGTGGTATTGCTCTTGTTTTACTAATTTTTTTTTCTCAAGGTATAGGCATGTTCTCCCATAGTAATCCTCACCTCAGAGGGTAGAGTAACTAGCAGAAAGTACATATTGTTTTATCTCGCCAAATGTAGGCCAAGGCTCCATTTATAAACTGACTGCATAAATCCATTTTAAGATGTGTAAGTCAGAGTTTCAAATCAGCTAAAAGCTTGGAGCTAATTTCCTCTGCCCTTGGACAATCCCTTGGTAAGTGTCTGCAGGTCCTTGGGGAAACCTTGGAGGACACACATGATGCTCCTGGGCTATATTGCTGGGCTTTTCTCCATGTGTGGAGCTGCAGCTGTAGGACACAGGGAGATCATTGCTGCAGGGCCTCTCTGGTTCTCTGTGTCCAGTTCCTTGTCAAAACCCACCTCTGGAAACTTGGAAAATCATGTATTGGAGAACAGTGTAGGGCAGAGTCCTGCCTCTGGCACCCACCTGGTAGCTGTGCTGCATCCTGATGGTATCCTTCAGGGACTGCACAATGAGACTGTCTGTAGCATCAGTGCTCTATAATCAGATCCCAGAGTACTCAGTGAAGAAAGTTTGCACCTGCCCCACCAGTCTTGAGCATTCTCCCTTCAGGATGGATTTGGGAATTCTAGTAACAGGGTGTCTCAGGTCAGCCACCTGGGAATAGACTGTGGGGGAGAGAGTTGTGAGCAGGAAGTTAATTGGGCAGTAGTGCTTTAAGACCCATATCTCTTATAGGGGCAGTGGGTGAAAAGACCAGTGTTTGGCAGAAGGCCAACTGCAGTGCATTCCAGACAAATAACTCAGCCAATCCTATTGGATCGTGGAACTGGGATGGTCCTTTCTAGTTGTCCCAGGTTAGAGTGAGGGGCTGGCCCTTCGTATCACATATCAACCAATTCATGGCTGCTTCCAAGAAGGGGTCATCTACTTGTTCAAGGCAGTTGCCTTTGGCTTAAAGCTTGACTGCTATCAATTAAATATTTCAATTATGGATTGTACTACCAGGTAGCTCCTTTCACGAAGTCTGTATAGACAATAAGACAGGCCACTTACTTCTGACAACTGGGCTTCCCATACAAAAGCTGTATCTTAGTCCTTCCTAGTTGATATCTCATTCTCTTCTCTTGCCGTCTGAATTATATCCTAGGTATGAGGTCAAGATTTGACAGCAGTTTTTTTCAAAGAATCAAGATATTGTTTTGTGCCCCCCTCCCTTTGATATTCTTTGACTACTGTTTCCTAAAGTATGGCTATTTGAAAGTCTCTTTAAGAAGTGTTTACTCCTGCATTAGCAAGAATGATTAAAATACTTTAGGATAGGGAAGCGGATGTGGCTCAGGCAACTGAGCTCCTGCCTATCACATAGGAGATCTGTGGGTTCGGTTCCTGGTGCCTCCTAAAAACGAGCTGATACAACAAGATGATGCAACAAGAGACGCAAGACGAAAAAATATGAAACACACAACAAAGCAGAGAACAGACTTGGCTCAAGTGATTAGGTGCCTCCCTCCCACTTCAGAGATTCCAGGTTCAGTTCCTGGTGCCTCCTAAAGACACAACACACAGCAAGTGCAAACAACGAGGGAGTGGGGAGAAATGAATAAATAAAATAAAGTGTTTTAGGATAAATATAAAGGATCAATTGTATGAAGTTCTATAACGTCAACATCTTTAGGTTGCTTTTGTCTTCTCTAGTCTTGTTCTGGTACCTCATGGTAAAATCGCAACTGAGGGGAACTTGGAGGGGCATTGTCATCCCATTATTTGCTACAAACTGCCACAGCTCATTGCCAGTCCTTTGTTGGCTTGAAAAAAAGGAGCAGTTGTTTCTGAAGCTAGAGCTGCAGTCAGCCTTGCTTTATGTGAGCTAGTAGCTGCCTGGGGCTCACAGAATTACTGCAACAGGGTAATGCATGTGTGTGAATATCTAGGCAGTGTCCATCTACGAATCTGAATGCTGATCCCAACTTCTCCATGCCAAGAATCTCTGGGAATCAGCAACAGACACTCTGAGAAGTGATTTGTCAGAATCTCAATTGTTTATTGAGATTCCACCAGTTTCTAGGGGAAAAGTGTGCTACTTGGTGACTTCTTGGTACCTTCTTGGTGTGCTTTGGTATCAAAATTCTGCACAGCACTGAGGCCATCGCTATATCTTTTAAAATGTGTTTACAGTATTTTATTTATTTGACATACCTGGAACACTTACATGGGTCTGAATGTTGTGCTGATCTTTGTAAATGAGCCTTAGTCTATGCTGAAGTCTGAAGCCTTTGTAAGCTAGATGTGGGCTCTTGAATTCTGGTTTGTGGTTTGTACAAAAACTTGTCTTGTCAGGGCTGGGGATGTGGGCCAGTAGAGGATATGGGTGCCTGGAATGGATATTTGTGGAGAGTGACCTGCCTCACTTGGATGAGTAGAATATGAGGGGTGTCTTGTCTTTTCCAATTGTTACTGGAAAAAGTGTCCAGTTCTAGATCTATGTGCTGCAGTGATGGAATTCTTCCATCAAAGCCTGACCCAAAAGGGAAGCAGCTAAGGAATCGAGCCAGTCTTAACATTTGGGAAATAAAACAGATGGAGAAATAGTCATAGATTATAGTAGGGGAAATAGTTGACTTGGCTCCATGTCATCTTTTCCAAGGAGACACTTACCACCTTCTGGCAACCAATGAACTTGGGTCCGATGCACATTTCATTCTAAAAGATGCCTAGGTGCTCAATTCAGCAGCTGTGGTTATGTCTATACCCATCAGATTTCATGGTGGCCTTCTCACAGATAAATCTTATCTTGTCAGGGTGATTTTATAATAAAACTCTGTGATCTCATTTCAGTTTGAGAAAGACAAAAGACATTTGTGTATGTTTTGCCCTTGATGCTTGAGACCTTTCTTACAATTGGTTTTCCCAGCCACTGAATTATGATTTTGTCACTAACCTACATCTCTTCCCATTTCTTTACTAACTTGCAGTACTCAGGAAATTATGTTTAGCTTTAGGATTGCTTTTTCGTGCTTCCCTTGAATCTTACAATGATCTAATTTGTTCTTTAAGTGTTAATCAGCTTTCATCACCTCTTAAAATGTATTCTGCCCAAGTTTTCTTTTCATTCTCTGGGATACTCTTCTCCTGTAGTTAGGACTTTGTTTCTATCCTCAACATTGTAGGCTTTGTCTTTCCTTATGTCTCTGGGAGAGTTCCTCCTTCTGATCTTTAGTTGTACCTAAAATATATGCTTTTCCTTCTCCTATATTTTTATTCCTAATACTACTACTTAGTTCTTCTGATTGCATGTTCTAACTGCATTGGATAATACCTTTCCCAATACCTTTAAGGATGTCAAATCTATATGTCTTAATTTTGTGATCATTCTTCCAATAATTCTCATGTAGTTTAGTTTTCTTAAAACAGGTGGTGCCCTCTAGGTGACTACTTTGTCCTGAGGTATCTTATATTGCCAATATTAAGAATATGTTGTCAGAGGCAGTATATTGAGAAATATTTCTATTCAACATGGCTGAAGGGTTGTCCACCTAGTTGAAGGTCATGTTGGATGAATCCCAAAGCTGTGTCTCAGGTACCATTCCTTTAAATTTTACTCAAAGGATGTGAAACTAGAACCTGATAAGATGGACCTGAAAATCTCTATTTATTCTTTGGAACCAACAAACATGACAGTCCCAGCCAGGCTGAGGACAATGTTCATCAAGGACAACAGCAGAACCTTCTCAAGGCAGTCCTGGGCCATATCTGGTGGACATGGAGCAGCATTCTGAGATCAGTCCAGTTACCACAGGGTCACCCCTCTGCGGTTGAGTGACCCCTTGTCTCAAATATGTGAGCCTGAGCTATTATAAGGATTGGAGAGGCAGCTGTTGGTCATGACTTCCAGGAATTACCCCTTTTGTTTTATTCCTGGTCATACTTTTCTGGGAAGGGTGCCTCAGAGGTCCTAGGGAGTGGTTGTAATAGACCAAAATAGACCATAATGATAAAGAACTTGCCGATTGTCTGTATGGAGAGGAGAGCCTGTCTCTCCTGGCAGCTATACTGACCAGTGGTGAGTGAATCAGAGACCTCCCTAACCAGCTGTGATGCCTGAACAGTCTCACCAGGCTTTGTCTTTTCTGGCAGCAAAGTGTGGAAAAGGGGCTGAGTGATTTTTGAGCCTACTTGCTCCTCAGCCCTTAATGGGAAGTATTGTTATCTAGATACATTTGTACAACTTTGGTGAAGGAAGAAACTTATGCTTTATGGCCTGGTAACTGTAAGCGTCTACCCCAAATAAATACCCTTTATAAAGACCAATAGATTTCTGGTATTTTGCATCAGCACCCCTTTGGCTGACTAATACAACCAGTGAAGGTAGAAATACTCCAAAATCTGTTGCCACGTGTTGGAGCAAAACAGCTGCTGATGTTTGCCAAGGTTCAGGCTTCTTGGGTTTCTCTCTTCCTGGGACTGCATTTCTGTTTCTCTCTGGGCTTAGCTCCCCTGTTTCCTCCACAAGGTCAGTTGTAGACTGAGGCTCTCTAGGCTTTGCCTCGCTCCACAAGGCCAGCTGTAGACTATCAGGCAAATGGCTCATCTCTATCCCGGGGCCTTCCCTCCTTCCTCATGAGTGAGCTCCACTGTGTGGCTACGTCCCGGGCTTCAGTTCGATACTCAGCATCAGAACTCCAACTCAAAAAAAAAAAAAACAAAAAACTCCAACTCTGTCCTTTGCCATATCTTTTATGTTTGAGACCCCACCCACCAAGGGGCAGGGCTCAATGCCCTACTGACGTGGCCCAATCAACACCCTAATCGTAATTTAATCATGCCCAGATGAACAGACCAGTTTATAAGCATCACTCAATATCTATTTTTGGAATTCATAACTATATCAAACTGCCAAACTGCTACACTGGTTAAAAAAAATCCAGTAAGAAAACTGGGCTCAGATCTTTGTGGGTAGTTTATATTACATTTTCAGTTTGTTGCATAGAAAACAATATTTAATATATACATCTTCCTTAGTTTTGATAGGCTGGGTCTTTGAAAGTATTTATGCCTATTTTGAAACTTAATTGAAATGAAGACAGTTCATAATCTTTTCAATGCCTCTCAGTTGTGAAACAAAAGATATATCCCTATTTTTATTGCCTTTTTCTTCTAGATTAGTGTTACCAGTGAAAGAATAGTCAAGAAGCCTCTTATTTTAAATTTAAATTTGTGTCATAGTCTTTTCCTGAATATAGAACCTAAGATCTTGGATACTTAAATAGGAAACACAGGAGGAAGTTGGGAACTTGAGACAAGATGGGTGACATGCGCGGAAGCATATAGTATTGAGCTGATCTGGACTAGTGATGACCAAAGCTTGGTCCCAGTGGAAACCCACCGTGGAACTGTGCAGTTAAATCTGAGAATTATCCCTCCTGGGGTACAGGAATCAGGATTCATCCACCTACTTTCTGCCACATTCTTTATGGTACACACCCCATTCCCCCAGGCATCGATTCCCCAGCACTGCTTCAATGCCACGTTGTGCTCTTGGCTGAGCAGACTTCAGAAGTTTTGCCGAAAGCCCTAAGACTGAGTATCATTGGAGAAGAATATAAAGCCTCTGGGTTTACTTTTAGCAGAAAGGGGCAGGCTCAGGTACCTAGAGCAGCAAGGCAATCATGATTCCATAATAAGTTCCTGACATCTATCTCCATGTGAAGGTGACTTTCTCCCCTTCCTGGAGAGACATTCCTTACAGATCCACATATTCCATCCAGCCTTGTCCCCATCTCTGCCTTTCAGTAAAGCCTTCTTGCAAGAAATAATTCTGAATTCTATTAATGGGAGATTAAGTTCCTTTCATTGTTTTGTAAGAGAAGTTTTGCTTAGTATTTTCAGCTAGTATTTTATTTTCCATCGAGGAATACAAGGTGTGTCCTAATACCTAAATTTTAATCTTCCTTAAATGTCAAGAGTCTTTCTAAAAATTTTGTGGAAGAATACTATAATGCATCATTTACATATTGGAGTATAATGGATATGGAGGCATTTGGTTTTTAGCCTTGTGTGAATATTTCAGTGTCAATTATCGCATTTCTAATGGTACTCACATCACTATATTACATAGTTTAAGGGGGAATATGATCTAAAGTTATCTTACTGCCATTTAGATTTGTCATGCTGTCCTCTTCACTATTTGAGTTTCTAAGAGCTCTCTATTTCATACTTGAGTTTGAGAGAATACTTCTGCTCTTCTTTGGAGAAAAGAGTTGAATTCCATTCTCAAACATTGAATCTTTTCCTCCAGATCTCATTAATTTTAGCAAAACCTGGCCTGGAACATGCTGCCTTCACGTTTCAAACTTCGAGACTGAAGCCGAAGATCTGAGATGTGTTTGAAACTCCTCTCCTGCTTGAATTTCTGGCTATGAATAACGTGAATCACGCGGTTCGACTAGACCCTGCACTGCTTGACAAAGCAAATGCTCCCTAAGCTATTTGCTCTGCCTCTGCCTCCAGGCATCTCTGTGGAGAATGTGATCTTGTTTTCCTGCCCTGTGGACTTGGCCATGGGTGTCCTTTATCACTTGTCTGCCTGATACTCTTCTTCCTGTGTGTCAAAAAGGGGGTCCTTCTATTCTCAAAGTATTTGGGATGGCCCAGGTGAGGTTGTGGATGACCCGTGAAGGGATTTTAAGCTCCAAGGGGCCCCTAGAGAAGTCCCCTGGATCTGATTATGTGGGCAGTATTTATTTTGGGCCTGCATCACTTGCAACCTCTCCCCCTGCCCCCTCCATTGCTCTCACCCTTTGATTGCATTGTCGAGAAGATTCAACACAGAAAAGGATGCAAGAGCATTCTGCCAAGGAGTGTTTTCCTGGGGTTCATGTTCAGTATCTTACTTTTGGTGATTTTTGGTGATCTTTTTAACACTCTGAGTGCCATTTCTCCTCAATCATGACTCCTCTGTCCGGCAATGCATTTTGGGGGATGAGATCTACCCAGAAAATGGATCAATTCTTGGTCCTGTCCATAGGGTTGTCACCTGGATTGAATGTAGGTATCTTTTGCCAGTAGCTGGATAAGCTCTTATGCTGTGATGTCTCAGGTGAGGCTACCTGACAGTTTCCCTGGAGGAAGCACAGGACTGAATGCAGGAAGGTTGTATCCAGATCCCCTTGAGGTTGTTTTTTGATGCCTTTGGTCCTACCAGAAATAAGATTGTCCCAGGTGGACTGTGGGCCATATTCATCAAAAGTACTCAAGCAGCTGGCACATGAAAAAGGAGTCCAGGGGGTCTTGCCCTCTGCAAGGGAATGAGCCGGTCCCTCCCAAGCAACAAATTTTCGATTGGGCACTATGTGGCCAACAGTGACACGCCACCCAGTCAAACAAGTAAGTGAGACTACCTGGAGTTCTCTTGGTCGAGCTGGAGGCCGCACTGGCCTGTCCATTTCTGTCCACAGCAGGGCCATCCTGCAGGGGTTCTCTGGCCTCCTTTCCAGACAGAGGGGCCACTGCCAGTCTCTTGCTCTGTGCATAGCTGGAGAGTTGGTAACAGTGAGGCTTAGAGTAGAATTTACCACCCTGGATGTCATAGGCCAAGAGTCTGAATGGTGGCGCAGTAGTACTCACCCTTGAAGCAGCTCAAGTGGAAGAACTTGCCCTCGGCACTCAGCCTTTCCATCACGTAGACTTGCTTCTGGCATAAATAGCACATGTCGCTGCCAACCAAGTTCTGTGGGAACTCCTCCTTGATTGAGCTGTCTCCATATGCCAGTGGACAGTGGGGGCGTGTTCTCTTCAAATTTGCCCGGCAGCTGGGTTGCCATGCACTTTACTTTGTTCTGGTTCCCAGTGGCAATGCCCATCCTTGTGTAGGTGAACGTGCTCACCAGCAGGGTTCTCTCTCCTCGGGAGCCCCCTGGGGCTTGCTCCTCCTCCTCCTCCTCTGACTGACTGGTCTTCCTCCTCTTCCCAGCCCCGTTCAAGTCCTTTTCCTTTTGATCCTTGGGAGAACGCTCCCAAGAGAGGGCTTGGCCCAGGTTGCTGAGGAAGGAGAATGGGGGATTTGGTGCTGGCTATCAGGATGGCCTTCTCAGCATTCAGGTCCAAAGCGTCACTGGAGGGGAGCGAATCCTTAAACATCTCATAGAACCATGTCAGGTACATCACCATGGACAGCTTGTCAGCTTCCCCTATGGAGCCCATTTATTTGCCTGTCATGATGGAGATACCTAGTTCTTTTTCAGCAATATCAAAGGCCATCTGGTTGATCTTCTCCATGTTCTGCTCATCCAAATAGTCTATCAGATCAGGGCAGTATCTGTGGATAATCTCTAAAAGAGCCAGGCCACTTTTCCAAGACACGGTGAGGTCCGTCATGCTGACCCCCACATAGCCATCTGCCTTTGGCACCAACCCAGCAGTTTGCTTGAACGAGCTGCAGACTCATTGCAAGTCAACTTTTGGATAGTTGGGAATTCACCAGGTTCTCCATTTCCAGAAGAATGTCCTTCGCTTCTCCAGTATCTTATAAATGGCACACTTGTCTTGGTTGGAGAAAGTTGACGTTAATATTGGGATACCTGGTAACAGGGTCAGCTGTATTGGCTGAAATTCTTACTCATATTCTCAGGGGTGGCCTGAGGCAGTAACATATAAATGCTCTCCCTCTCAGCCAGCACTTCCAAGGGGCTTCCTCCTAGGGACCAGCTTTGTACAATCAAGGCAATGTCCATAGCAGCTAGAAAGCCCTGGGCTATTCCTATCCCCATTAGCCAGAAATTCTTGAGGGCTCCCATTTCATTCTTTCACGTCCTCCTTGAAAGGGGGTCCAATGCAATGAGTGTCTACTTCCTAGATTTGCCCATGTACTTTTCAGACCCAGCCATAGACCAGGATTACATATTATTCAGGTGACTGTTCCTAGGAAATTCCCCAGAATGCCCTAAGTGTGGTTTGAGAGAGAGCTGGTGAAGCAAGAGGAAAAGGTACCATGAGTCTGAGCTACCTGCTCATGCAATACAGTGTGCCTTCTGGAATGATTCAGAATTGGTCCTCATTCATTTTATTTGATGCAAAATTGTGGTAAATGTTTCTTTTGTGATCTGAGCTGTCCACCATAAATTAGGGTGTTTTCTGATTATCAAATATTATGGTCAATGTGGTATTCTATGGCCTTGACTCTGTCTCTAGCAGTAGCAAGCCAAGACAATGTTAGGAGAAAATAGCGTGGTCTTGCCCTGTGCCCTATGCCTTTGCATTGTGATTGTTGTTGTTCAAACTGGGTGAAGCTCCATATGGATTCCTTGATTACCAAGACAGTTTTGATATCTTTGTGTCTTCTGTGTCATAAGGCCCAAGTATCAGAGGAGCTTGAATCTGCTGCAGCGTCCACTCCTTTTAAATGGCAGCCTATGGATTACCCAATAAATGGGTCTGAGCAGCACCCAAATATATTATGTTGTCTGTAAAGTCTAAAGATGAATCGGCCATTGGTCCACCTGCTTCCTGGTAGGTGGTAAAAGATGCAGAATGTTTTCTTAGTTGAGAGGGGATATTGTGCTATGTCAGGCCATCGATGGTGCAGGAATGAACTTATTTAGGGGTTTGGTGGGTACCTCCCAGCCATTGGTAATTGTTTGTCTTACTAAAGACCTCTGGGAGACTTGTTTCTTATCTCTAGTGGATCGATGACAATGTCAATATGACAGTTGAGGGTGGAGATCTGTGTTATCAAGATAAAGAAGGACCTTGAGGACTATACTGTAGTAGAATAGGAAGGTTGGCATACCCATGATTTAGACAATGCTGTTAAAGAGTAGGAAGGTTGGCATACCCATGATTTAGATAATGCAGGTGTTCTGTTGTCCATGAGGAGTGAAGACAAAAAGGGTATGTGATTGCTTTTACTGATTGCTTTCCAAAGTGAAATCATTTTGTTTCCTTGTGGTGAACTAAGCCATTGGGCTGTGTTGATTTGCTGTTATGATAAAACACATGTGGAATTGCATGTGCAAGTGGGTTGGGGAGAATTAGAGCAGGTTATCACAAACCTCTTCTGACTCTAACCCATTTGGTTGGTGCAAAATAGGCATGTGATCAGAACTGCCAGTCCTTCAGCTTTTTCTTTGGTAGTACCAATATCTGCAGTTCCTGTGGGTTGTGGAATTCCTCTTATTTCACTCTTTTTTTTTTTCAAGGTGTAGGACAATTCTATTACCTTCCACTTGATACATGCTCTCTGATAGAATTGTCACCTCAGAGGATTGGGCACAGTAACTAGCAGAAAGTACATATTGTTTTATCTCCCCAAATGTAGGCCAAGGCTCCACCTATTACCTGACTACATAAATCCATTCTATGATGTGCATCAGACTCGGCATCAGCTCAGGGTTTGGAGCTGGTTTCCTCTGCCCATCAACATTCCCCTGCTAAGTATCTCCAGATTTTTGGGGAAACCTTGGAGGACACACATGATGCCCTTGGGCTGCATTGCTGGGCTTTTCTCCATGCATGGAGAATGCAGCTGTAGGACACAGTGAGATCATTCCTGCAGGGCCTCTCTCCTGGTCCTCTGTGTCCAGTACCTTGTCAAAACCTCTTAAAGAAACTTGGAAAACCACATTTTGGAGGATAGCGCAGGGCTTTGGGCAGGCCTCTAAGTAGTCCCTAGGACAGAGCCCTGCCTCTGGCCTCCACTTGGCAGCTGTGCTGCATCTTGATGGTGTCCTTCTGGGACTGCTCAGTGAGACAGCAGTGTCTGGGCTTTATAATCAGATCCCAAAGTACTTGGAGAAGAAAGTTTCCACCTGTCCCACCAGTCTTGACCACTCTCCTTTCAGCATAGATTTGGAAATCCCAGTAACAGGTTAGCCCAGGTCAGACACCTAGGAATAGACTGTGGGAGGGAGGGTTGTGAGCAGGACATTAATTGGGTAATGCTGTAATAGCCACACCTCTTATAGGGGCAGTGGGTGAAAAGACCAGTGTTTGGCAGATGATCAACTGCAGAGCACTCCAGACAAAAAATGTGGCCAATCCTATTGGGGTCACAGAATTGGGAGGGTCTTTCTAGTTGTCCTAGATTAGAGTGAGGGGCTTGGCCTTCATTTCCACATCAACAATTCATGGTGGATGCTTCAAAGAAGGGGGCATATACTTGGTCAAGGCAATAGATTTTGGTCTAGGGCAATTTTGAGGATGGGCTTGATGCTTGACTGCTCTGAATTATATATTGCAATTACGGATTGTACTACAAGGTATACCTTTCATGAAGTCTCTATAGACAATAAGTGACATTCCACTTAGGTCTGGCTACTGGACCTGCCATTCAAATACTGCATCTTAGTCCTTGCTAGTTCATTTCTCTTTCTCTTATCTTGCCATCTGAATTATATCCTAGGAATGAGGTCAACATTTGACAGCACTTTTTCTCAAAGAATCAGTACTGTTTTGTTGCCACCCCTCACTTAGATATTCTTTGACCACTGTTTCCTAAAGTATGGCCATTTGAAAGTCTCTTTAAGAGGTGTTTACTCATCTATTAGCAAGTATGATTAAGATATTTTAGGATAAATGTAGTGGATCAATTGTATGAAGTTCTAACTATTATTAGGTCAACATCTTTAGGTTGCTTTTCTGTCTTTAGTCCATTTCTGGTACCTCATGGTAAAACGGGAACTGAGGGGATCTGGGAGGAACATTGTCATTATCCTATTATCTGCTACAAACTGTGCCACAGCTCATTGCCAGTTCATTGTTAGTTTCAAAAAAGGAGCTGGTGTTTCTGGAGCTAGAACTGTAGTCAGCCTTGCTTTATACTAGGTTGTAGCTGGCTGGGGCTCACAGAATTACTGCAGCAGGGTAATGCATGTGTGTGGGCATCCAAGCAGTGTCCAGTTACAAATCTGAATGCTAACCTCAACTTCTCTGTGCCAAGAATCTCTGGGAATCCACAACAGAACTCTGAGAAGTGATTTGTCTGAATTGTAAAATGTTTTGTTTTTTTTCTATGGAAAGTAGATGATGCTTTAGTACTTTGTTGGTGTGCTTTGGTATCAAAATGCTGGATGGCACTGGAGCCATCTCTACCATCTTTCAATGTGCATGCAGTATTTTCTTTTTCTGACATACCTGGAAAACCTATGGGTCTGAATGTTTTGCTGATCTTTACAAATGAACCTTAGTCTATGTTGAAGTCTGAAGCCTTTGTAAACTAGATGTGGGCTCTTGAATTCTGGTTCGTGGTTGGTACAAAAACTTGTCTTGTCAAGGCTGGGGATGTGGGCCAGTAGAGGATATGGGTTCCTTGAACCGATATTTGTGGACATTGACCTGCCTCACTTGAACGAGTAGAATATGAGGGGTGTCTTCTCTTTTCCGATTGTTACCAGATAAAAGTGTTCAGTCCTACATCTGGTCCCTGCAGAGATGGAATTCTTCCATCAAAGCCTGACCCAAAAGGGGAGCAGCCAAGGAATTGAGCCAGTCTTAATAGTTGGGAAAGTGGAACAGATGAAGATGATGATAATCATAGATTATAATAGGGGAGATAATTGACTTGTCTCCATGTCATCTTTTCCAGAGGATACAGTCACCACTTTCTGGTAACCTATGAACTTGGGTCCGATGGACATAGCATTCTAAAAGATGCCTAGGTGCTCAATTCAGCAGCTGTGGTTATGCCTATACCCCTTAGATTTCATGGGGGCCTTCTCACAGATAAATCTTATCCTGTCAGAAAGGCTGATTTTATAATAAAACTGTGAGGCATTTCAGTTGAGAAAGACAAGATACTTGTGTATGTTTTGCCCTTGGTGCTCGAGACCTTTGTTACAATTGGTTTTCCCAGCCACTGAATTATTATGATTTTGTCACTAACCTACATCTCTTCCCATTTCTTTACTAACTCACAGTACTCAGGAAATCATGTTTAGCTTTAGGATTGCTTTTTCTTGCTTCCCTTGAATCTTACAATGATCTAATTTGTTCTTTAAGTGTTAATCAGCTTTCATCACCTCTTTAAATGTATTCTGCCCAAGTTTTCTTATTTTCATTCTCTTGGATACTCTTCTCCTGTAGTTAGGACTTTGTTTCTATCCTCAACATTGTAGGCTTTGTCTTTCCTTATGACTCTGGGAGAGTTCCTCCTTCTGATCTTTAGTTGTACCTAATACATATGCTTTTCCTACTCCTATATTTTTATTCCTAATACGACTACCTAATTCTTCTGATTGCATGTTCTAAATTCTTTGGAAAATAGCTTCCCCTATATCTTTGAGGGTGTCAAACCTATGTCTTAATTTTGTGATCATTCTTCCAATAATTGTCCTAAGAAAACTAAACCTATACTCTATGAGGAGAAAGTAGTCACCTAGAGGGCACCACTTGTTTTGAGGTATCTTATAGTGGCTAAGTAAAGAATATATGTTGTCAGAGGTACTCCATCAAGAAATATTTGTTCAACATGGCTGAAGGGTTGTCCACCTGGCTGAAGGTCATGATGGATGAAACCCAAAGCTGTGTCTCAGTGTTGCTCCTTAATTTTCCTCAGTGAAAGTGAAAAACTAGAACCTGGTAAATTGGACCTGAATATTTCTATATTTTTTTCTTGGTACCTTTGGAATCAACAAACATGATTGTTCCAGCCAGGCTGGGGGCAGTGTTCATCAAGGATAACAGCAGAACCTTTTCAGGGCAGTCCTGAGCCAAATCTGGGGGACATGGAGCAGAATTCTGAGATCAGTCCAGTTACCACAGGGTCACATGTCTTGGGTTGAGTGACCCCTTGTCCCAAATATATGTGCTTGGGTTATTTTTAGGATTGGAGAGGCAGCTGTTAGTCATGCCTTCCAGGCATTACCCCTTTTGTTTTATTCCTGGTGGTCTTTTTCTGGGAAGGGTACCTCAGAAGTCCTGGGGA
Source organism: Cabassous unicinctus (assembly GCA_029593785.1). Taxonomy (NCBI): domain Eukaryota; kingdom Metazoa; phylum Chordata; class Mammalia; order Cingulata; family Chlamyphoridae; genus Cabassous; species Cabassous unicinctus. The sequence continues at coordinate 27,792 of JAQZBX010003104.1, forward strand.
GTGGTTGTAATAGACCAAAATAGAGAATATCAGGGATGTTTTCCACAAATAACTTTTGACTGTTAGTGTTTGGGGAGAAGAGCCTGCCTCTTCTGGCAGGTATACTGACCAGTGATGAGTGAATCAGGGGCCTCCCTAACCAGCTGTGATGCCTGAACAGTCTCACCAGGTTTTATCTTTTCTGGCAGCGAAGTGTGGAAAAGGGGCTGAGTGTGACTGACTTCTATGGGTAATTTTCTGTACCTTCATTCTCTACTCGGAAATGAGGCTATCTCCCAGGTTTCATGAGTTCCTGAGAATTTTGTCCAGTCTGCTCTGCTTCCATCTGCCTGTGGGTCACAGAATGGTCTAGAAGGGGTGCCCTATTCTTATCGGGGCACACAGTCAAGGCCTTCTCTTGGTGTGCTCTGAGACTGTTTTCTTAAATGATGGTCTCTTAGTAGGCACATCTCTGCTGGTATTATCTTCCTAACACTGCAAAATCCAAGATTCATTCCATATTTAATTAGGTGGCAGATTGTTTTTTACAAGTTCTTATGATTTGCCTGAGTGTTAATTGAGATCTCTTGATTTCCACATGGTGTACAGACTCCTCAATGGTTGGGGCAGTTGACATTGCAGATTCTCCTCAGCTTATAAGGATTTCTACTCTTCAGACCTGTTGTGCCCCTTAAGGACACTAGGAAATACCAAATGACTTGAGTATCCAAAAGAGTTAAGAGGCAGCCAAGACTAGGTTTGTTGAGGGCTGAGCTTAGGTTGTGTAACTCCTGTCTGTTTGTGAGTCCTCTATATAGACATGAGAACCCCTTTGTCCTCAGAACAACTTGGGAGCCTCCCACACTCTAGGAATGATCTCCAGGCCTGATTAATCCCTGGTCAATCCCTCCCTGTATAGGAAATATGGGGAACATTGATTTTGAGCTTTAGGCATCAATACCATCTTTCCAATGCTCCCCCTTCATCTTAACTTCAGTCAACAGGAGAAGACAGGATGGGGTAGGAAGAATCTTCTGAGATCTGAGAGGGTTAGTGTTATCTGTATAAGAGGTGACTTTGGAGAGAATCCCTGTTTAGGCGGCTTCTTGAGTTCCAATGGAATGAAGATTCCTAAGATGCCTTAATCAGTTCCATCAGGAAGCTTTATTCAAACTAAACTGATATACTGGCCATTTGACAGTCATGAACACTCTTGCTTTCTGGATCTCTTTAAGTCTAGAAAATACCCAATGATCCTGAGGTGTCCTTGAGGTTCAGCCACTGTAAGGATAAACCAATCCTGCTTTCTCAATTAAATGAATTACATAAAACCATTTGTCCTGAATAACCAGGGTTCACAGATTTTTAAAATAGATTACTGTGGTAAAGGCTAGAGAAACGTGGATCTTTCAGATGATAAACTATCACTTTCCTAAAGTTCCCTTTTGTATCAAGTTATTTCAGGTGAGCTTCTAAACCACTGTAGTCTCCAGGGCTGTGTGTAAAATTTAAGGACTTCCCCATAGGGGACAATCCATAGTGTTCTTGCAGTTAACCATGTGTCCAGTTGGATTGTCTCCAGTCATTTCCTCCCTGAAATCCCAAGGTGGGTCTGATTGATGAGGACAGGAGACAAGTAGGGATTTTATTTCCATTATACCTATTAGTTTCTGCTGAGTTTGTAAATACATAAAGCCGGATTATATTTATCACTCACAATTAAGGATAGGGGGCTGGTTTATGAAGTGACTTGAGAGAAAGGATGCCTGATGTCCTCAATCTTGTTTCATGTATCTGAGCACCACTCTACTTATTAATTACTGCCTGTGAAAATGTACAGGTTAATGACAAACCTCCTCTCCTTTTGTGCAAAGTGGAAAACATGCATGGCCTGAAGGTCTGTATTCTGGGAGGGCTCCCATTTCATTCTTTCAGGTCCTCCTTGAAAGGGGCTCCAATGCAATGAGTGTCTACTTCCTAGATTTGCCCATGTACTTTTCAGACCCAGCCATAGACCAGGTTTACATATTTCTTCTTCAGGTGACTGTTCCTAGGAAATTCCCCAGGATGCCCTAAGTGTGGGTTGAGAGAGAGCTGTTGAAGCAAGAGGAGAAGGTACCATGAGAGTCTGAGCTACCTGCTCATGCAATACAGTGTGCCTTCTGGAATGATTCAGCATTGGTCTTTTCATTTATGCTTTATTCAATTTTTTCATTTGTTTTATGATGCAAAATTGTGGTGCATGTTTCTTTTGAGACCTGAGCTGTCTGCCACACATTGGGGTGTTTTCTGATCACCAAATATTATGGTCAATGTGGTATTCTATGGCCTTGACTTTCTCTAGCAGTAGCAAGCCAAGGTCATGTTAGGAGAAAATAGTGTGGTCTTGCTCCCATGCCCTATGCATTTGCATTGTAATTTTTTGTTTAAACTGTGTGAGGCTTCACATGGCCTCCCTGATTACCAAGAGTTTTGATATCTTTGTCTGCTGTGTCATAAGGCCCATGTGTCAGAGGAGCTTGCATCTGCTGCAGAGTCCACTCCTCTTAAATGGCAGCCTATGGATTACCCAACAAATGGGTCTGAGCAGCATGCAAATGTGGTATGTTGCCTCTAAAATCTAAAAAGATGAACCAGCCACAGTCTTACCTGCTTCCTTGTAGGGGGGTGAAGATGCAGAATGTTTTCTCTTACTTTAGAGGGGATATTGTGATATGCCAGGCCTCAGTGGTACAGGAATGAACTTGTTTAGGAATTGATGGGTACCTCCCAGCCCTTAGTGCCTGTATGTCTTAAAGGCCTCTGGAACACTTCCTTCTTACTCTTCAGCAGTACGATGACAATGCCATCAATATGACTGTCTTCATAACCCCAGACTTCCACCCTTGACTAACAAGGTCTTTGAGGACTATACTGTAATAAGGCAGGAAGGTTGGCATACCCATGATTTAGACAATGTGGGTGTTCTGTTTTCCATAAGGAGTGCAGACAAAGGGCTTGTGATTGCTTTTACTGATTGGTTTTCAAGGGAGAACATTTTGTTGCCCAGTTGTGTTGAACTAAGCCATAGGACTGTGTTGATTTGCTGTTGTGATAACACATGTGGAATTGCATGTGCAAGTGGGTTGGAGAGAATTAGAGAAGGTTATCACAAACCTCTTCTGACTCTAACCCATTTGGTTGGTGCAAAATAGGCACATGATAGGAACCTCCAATGCTCCAGCTTTTTCATCTTCGGTAGTTCCAATATCTGAAGTTCCCTGGGTATGTGGTATTGCTTTTGTTTTACTAATTTTTCCAAGGTAGAAGACAATTACAGAAACTTCTATGTGATGCTTCCTCCCACAGTAATTTTCACCTCAGTGGTTTGGGTACAGTAACTAACAGAAAGTACATATTTATCTCCCCAAATGTAGGCCAAGGCTCCATCTGTAATGTGACTGCATAAATCCATTCTATGATTTGTGAATAGAGTCTGTGAGTCTCTTCATCATTTCAGATTTATAAGTGATAATTTCCTTTCTCCTATGAACGACCTCCCCCATGTGTTTGCAGGTCCTTGGCTAAGCCTTGGGGAAGCCTTGCAGTAGCCTTGGAGGGCTAGCATGGTGCTCTTGGACTGCATTGCAGGGTTCTTCTCCATGCCTGTGCAGTGCAGCTGGAGGGTACAGGGAGATTACTCCAGCAGGACCTTTTGGTCCTCATTGTCCAGTTATTTAAACACCCCTCCAGAAACTTGGAAAGGCACATTTTGGAGGATAGTCCAGGGCTCTCAGCAGGCCTCTGAGAAGTCCTTAGGATGGAGTTACCTGAACCTGGCTTCAGTTTAAATGCTGTGCTATGTTCACCTGGGAGGGCTGTTTGTAGCATCTTTCCTCTGTATTCAGGACTGAAAATGCTCAGTGAATGAATGCTCCTTGGGCTACTGCCACATGAGGATGGATTCCAGAGTCTCAGTGACCTGTTTTCCCTGGACAGGTACTTGGTAATGGAGTAGGGGATGGAGTTTGGTAAGGAAATTAATTGGAGTACTCTCAGATCACCTCTTACTGGGGCAGAATGTGTGAAGATCAAGATTAGTTGGAAAGTGAACTGCAATGCCTTCCTGATAATACTCAGTCTCTACCAGTCCCATGGGGTGTGTAGAGCAGTGAGGGTCTTTCCTAGTAGTACCAGATTAGCAAGTGAGGTTGGGCCTTTGTATCCATATCACTCATTTGATGTTGGCTGTTTTCAGGGGTGGGGGGTTAAGTACTCGGACAAGGCAGCTCCCTTTGTCAAGGGCAATTTAGGCAAAGAGAGTTGGCAGCAGATGGCTTTAATTAAGCTCTCATCTGTGTCCTGGCCCTGCAGGGGAGGGGAGCTGTGCATAAGGTGGGAAGCAGGAGGTGACTGAGGCTGCCTGGGCAGAGGAACAAGAAAGGGCCTTGCCCTAGAACCTCAGTCCAAAGTGTTTAGTATGCCTTCTAAAGCTGTATGTTGCAGCTTGGGGATATAAGTCACCCTAGGCATCTTGAAGCCACTGTATTTGGCTGTTTTCTTTGGCCCAGAATCCTAGATAGGTTCCTGCCCCCAAGGAGGCACAAATGGGCTCAAAGCCCTTTCCATTAAATCCACATGTGCCAGAAAGTTTTTTCTGTATTGCTAAGCCAGTGGGAAGTAAACTGGACTGTCCTATAAATTTGCTAAAAAGTTATTACAGTGTGGATTTGAACTTGACCGCTAGAAAATAACCTGAGCTGGGCCTGCCTTTTATAGTCTAACTATCCAACCAGTCAGGTATATTTCAATATTTCAGTTACTGATGCTCTACGTGGTAACTCCTTTCATGAAAGTACTGCATAAATAATGTGCTACACCATGTATGTCTCATAATTGGGCTTTCCATACAAAAGCAACATTAGCCATTGCTAATGGTCCACTGTCATAATCTGTCTTTTATCTAGCCATCTGCTTTATATACTGGGTAACTAAGATTAAGTCTTGATAGCATATTATTTCTGAGTCAAGAGTAAAGCGTTGACCCTTGTTATGACATTCCTTGTCTACTGAACGTCCTACTTACGGCCATTTCAGTGCCTCTTTATGGAGTGTCATATCCTGCATTAGCAAGGATGTGTACAATAAGCTTTTTATATAAATTAAGTATACTAGATAAATGAAATTCTAAGAAATATCAGGTAAACATCTATAGATTTGTTTCATTGACTGGTCTTGTGTTTTTCTACTACCTCAAGGTAAAACTGGACATGAAGAGATTTTGTAGGGACATTGCTATTATCCAGTACAAACTATACCAGAAATCATTGCCAAGTTTTCTGTTAGCTTGAAAGAAGGAAGAGATGTCTCTGGAGTGAGAGCTTCTGTCAGCCTTTCTTTTTACAAGGTAGTCGATTCCTGGGGCTCACAGACTTACTGCAGAAGCTAAAGCTTCTGTGTGGGCATCCAAGTAGTGCCCAGCTAAGACTCAGACTGCTGAGCTCAACTTGATTCCCAGAGATTCTTGGCCAGACACTAGACACTCTGAGAAGAGATTTGTCTCAATATGATTTAATGTCTTGCTTTTCTAGTGGCTTCTAGGGAAAAAGTGTGCTACTTGGTGATTTCTTGGTGCCTTCCTGGTGGGTTTAGCTTTCCAAATGATGTACGGACCTGGAGCCATTTATCTTTTTAAAAATTTGTTTAGAGTATTTTCTTCATCTGACGTACCTGGAATACTTACATGGGTGTGAACATTGTGCTGATCTTTATAAATGAACCTTAGTCTATGTTGAAGTCTGAAGCCTTTGTAAACTAGATGTGGGCTCTTGAATTCTGGTTTGTGGTTGGTACAAAAACTTGTCTTGTCAAGGCTGGGGATGTGGGCCAGTAGAGGATATGGGTCCCTTGAACCGATATTTGTGGAGATTGACCTGCCTCACCTGGACCAGGAGAATGAGGGGTGTCTTCCTTATTCTACTTGTTATTGGAAAAAGAAGTATTCAGTCCTAGATCTGGGCCCTGCAGAGATGGGATTCTTTCATCAAAACCTGACCCAAAAGGGGAGCAGCCCAGGAATCAAGCCAGTCTTAACATTTGGGAAAGGGGAACAAATGGAGAAATGAAAATAACCATAGATTATAGTAGGGAGATAGTTGACTTGTCTCCATGTCTTTTTTTTTTTTTGAGAGGAGACATTTACCATCTTCTGGCAACCTGTGAATGTGGGTCCAATGTTCACTTCATTCTATAGGTCAAATAGGTGCTCAATTCAGCAGTTGTGGTTATGCCTGTACCATTAGATTTCAAGTGGGAGTTCTCAAATCTCATCCTTTTCAGAAAGACTGATTATAACACTGTGATACCATTTCAGTTGGGAAAAACAAGATTCCTGTTTGTGTTTGGGCCTTGACCCTTGAATACTTTCTTATAACTGGTTTCCCTGGCCACCAAATTACGTTTTTTTTGTCACTAGCCACCATCTCCTCACATTACTCTGCTAAATTACACTACTGGGGAAATCGTGTGTTGAACTTTAGGACTGATTTTGGTTCTTCCCTTGAATCAATGATTTCATTTGTCTTTAAGTGGAGATAAGCCTTTATTGTTTCTTGAAATGTAACCTAAGTCTCTTTCATTTTCTGGGATACTCTTCTCCCGTAGTAGGACTTTGTTTCTATCCTTAGTATTGTAGCCTTTGTCTTTCCTTATGTCTCTGGGAAAGTTCATCTGATCCTCAGTTGCACTTTTATGCTTTTCCTACTCCTATATTTTTATTCCTAATACTACTACCTATTTTTTCTGATTGCATGTTCTAACTTCATTGGAAAATACCTTCCCCTTTATCTTTGAGGATGTCAAGTCTGTCTTAATTTTGTGATGATTTTTCCAGTAATTCTACTCATGAAGTATATGTTCAGTTTTCTTTAAAACAGGTGGTGCCCTCTGGGTGACTGCTCTTTGTCCTTTGGTATCTTACAGTGTTTATGTTAAGAATATGTTGGCAGAGGAGCTCTATGGAGAAATATTTCTGTTCAACGTGGCTGAAGAATTGTCTACCTGGTTGAAGGTCATGATTAATGAACCCTAAAGCTGTGTCTCAGTTGTCACCTCTTGAAGTTTTCTGCAGAGGAAGTGAAAAACTAGAACCTAGTAAGTTGGACCTGAATATATATATATATATTTTTCTTGGTGCCTTTGGAACCAACAAACATGATTGTTCCAGCCAGGCTGAGGATAGTGTTCATCAAGGACAACAGCAGGACTTTCTCCTCAGGGCAGTCATATGCCATATCTGGGGGACATGGAGCAGAATTCTGAGGTCAGTCCAGTTACCATAGGGTCACACTTCTGCGGTTGAGTGACCCCTTGTCCCAAATATGTATGCTTAGGCTATTATCATGATTGGAGGGACAGCTGTTGGTCATGCCCTCCAGGCATTACCCTTTTTTTAAAATTTATTCCTGATACTTCTCTGGGAACTGTGGCTCATATGTCCTGGGGAATGGTTGTAATAGACCAAAAAAGACAGTGTCATGAAAGTTTCATAAGGAACTTGCCTGATATTATGTGGAGTGGAGAACCTGCCTCTCCTAGCAGCCATATTGACCAGTGGTGAGTGAATCAGGGACCTCATTAACCAGCTGTGGTGCCTGAGCAATTTCACCAGGTCCTATCTTTTCTGGCAGCAAAGTCATGGGAAATGAACAAGTGTTTTTGTGATTCTACTGGCCTCTCAGCTCTAATTTGGGAGGTTTCAGTCTTTTTCTATTATCTAGATACATTTGCACACGTTTGGAGTATTTCTACCTTTACTGGTATATAAATCCAGTAAGGAAACCCTATGGACTCCAATAGTTTTGGGTTGTTTATATTACACCTGTAGTTTCTATAGAACACCTAAATAATCATAAATACCTCTTCCTTAGTTTTGGTAAGTTGTCTCAAAAGTATTTATATCTATTTTGAAATTTAATTGAACAGTTTATAATATCCTTTCAATGTCTCCAGTTGTGAAACTAAGATATATCCCTATTTTTAATGCCTTTTCTTCTAGATTAGTGTTACTAGTGAAAGAATAGGCAAGAGGCCTCTTAATTTAAAGATAGAATGAAATTTAGTGTCATAGGCTGGTTTACCTTAATGCAAACCTAAGACCTTTGGAAGGGTAGTAAAATAGGAAGTGATCCCAGGAAACACAGGAGGGATGTGGGAACTTGAGACAGGATGGCTGACATGCTTTATGGCCTGGTAACTGTGGAATTCTACCCCAAATAAATACCAACAATAAATAAATAAATAAATAAAGACCAACCAATCTCTGGTATTTTGCATTAGCACCCCTTTGGCTGACTAATACACCTTCTGTGACATAAGTTTCTTCCCTCACCAAAGTCCATTGCCACGTGTTGACGCAAGACAGCTGTCGACGTTTGCCAGGGTTCAGGCTTCTTGGGTTCCTCTCTTCCTGGGGCTGTGTTTCTCTCTGGGCTCAGCACCTCTGTTTCCTCCAAAAGGTCAGCTGTAGTCTATTAGGCCCTCTAGGATTTGCTTCTCTCAAGGCCAACTGTGAGCTCTCAGGTGAATGGCTCGTCTCTATCCCTGGGCCTTCTCTCCAACATCAAAACTCCAACATCAAAAACTGCTGCAATTCTGTTCTTTGTGATGCCTTTTATATTTTATTACCCCACCCACCAAGGGGTGGGGCTCAACACCCTGCTGACATGGCCCAGTCAATGCCCTAATCATAACTTAATCATGCCCAGATGAACAGATCAGTTTACAAGCATAATCTAATATATATTTTTGGAATTCATAATTACATCAAATTGCCCAATGGCTACAGAAGGGTATAGTATTGAGCTGCTCTGGACTAGCAATGACCAAGGATCAGTCACACTGGGAAGACACTGAGGAACTTACAAGATACGTATTAGAATTGTCCCTGCTGGGGCACAGGAGTTTGGAATTCTGCCACATTCTTTGTGGTGCACACCCTATTTCCTCAGGCATCAATTCCCCCACTCTGCTTCAATGCTATGTTGTACACTTGGCTGAGCTGACTTCGGCAATTTGCAGAAAGTCCTAACACCAGAGTATCATTGGATAAGAATATCAGATCTTCGGGTTGACTTTTAGCAGAAATGGGCAAGCTCAGGTACCTAGAGCAGCAAGGCAATCATGATTTCATAGTGAGTTCCTGGCATCCATCCCCTTGTGAAGGTGACTTTTTTCCTCTCCTGTAAAGAGATTCCTTACAAACTCATGCATCCCATTCATTCTTGTTCCCGTCTCTGCCTCTCAGTAATGGCTTCCTGAAAGAAATTGCTCAGATTTCTGTCAATGGGAGATTGAGTTCCTTTCATTGTATTGTAAGAGAGGTTTTGCTTTGTATTTCCAGCTAGCATTTAATTCTCCATCCAGGAATACAAGGTATGTCTTAATATCTAAAATTCAATCTTCCTTTAATGTCAAGAGTTTTTCTAAATCATTTTGTGGAAGAAATCAACAATATATCATTTGATATTGGACTGTAATGGATGTGGAGGCTTTTGCTTTCTAGGCCCGTGTGAATATTTCAGTGTCAGTTATCGCATTTCTAATGGTGCCCACATCACTATATTACATAGTTTGGAGGGGAATATGATCTAAAGTTATCTTATTGCCATTTAGATTTATCAAGCTATACTCTTAGCTATTTGAGCTAAGTACCCTCTACTTCTCACTTGAATACAAGAGAATACTTCTGTTCTTTGGAGAAGAGTTGAAATCTACTCTCAAACATTGAATCTTTTTCTTCAGATCTCATTAGTCTTAGCAAAGCCTGGCCTGGAACATGCTGTCTTCCCAGGTCAAACTTCGGGACCAAAGCAGAAGGTCTGAGATGTATTTGAAACTCCTCTCCTGCTTACATTTCTTGGCCGTGTATAACCTGAATCAAGTGGTTGGACTAGACCCTGCACTTCTTGACCAGGGCAAATGTTTCCTGAGCTATTTGCTCTGACTTTGCCTCCAGGCATCTGTGTGGAGAATGAGATACTTGTCTTCATTTTCTGTTTGGCCTTGGTTGTCCTTTATCTCTTGTTTGCCTGATACTCTTCTTCTCATGTGTCAAAAAGGGGGTCCTTCTAATCTCAGAGCATTTGGGATGGCCCCAGTAAGGTTTTTCACCTTGTAAATGCCCTGGGAAGGGATTTTTGGCTCCAATTGACCCCTAGAGAAATCCCCTGGATGTTGACTATGTGGGCAGTATTTATTTTGGGCCTGCATCACCTAGGACCTCCCCCTACCCCATTACTCTCTCACCCTTTGCTCTTGCATCTCTGTCTGGGTGTTGAATCTTAACAATGCAATCATTCTGCCAATGAATGTCTTCCTGGGGTTCATGTGCAGCACCTTAGTTTTGGTGTTTTTTTAGGTGGTGATCTTTTTTGCCCTTGAATGCCTCTTCTCATCATGACTTCTCTGTCTGGCAGTGCATTTTGGGGCATGAGATCTACCCAGAAAATGGATAAATTCTTGGTTCTGTCCATAGGATTGTCCACCTGGATTGAATGTAGGTATCTCTTGACAGCAGCTGCATAAACTCTTATACTGTGATGTCCCAGGTGTGGCTACATGAAATTTCACCCAGAGGAAGCACAGGACTGAGTACAGGAAGGTTGTATCCATATCCCCCTGAATTTCTTTCTTGATGCCTTTGGTCCCACCAGAAATAATATTGTCCCAGATGGGCTACAGGCTATGCTCATCATGGACAGCAGTAGCACTCTACCCTTTAGCCATGGCATGCTCTGGGGGACACAATTCTGAGATCATTCCAATCTCCATGGTATCCTCCTGCTGGATTAATTGATCCAGTGATGAAAAACCATGAGCTATGAGTATCTCTGGAATAGAGAAGGTGCTGTTGGTTGTGCCTTCCAGTCCTCAGCCCTTTCTGTATTGTACTTGGTAATGCTTTTTCAGGAAGCCTGTTTCAGAGATCTTGAGTGACAGCTGTCACAAAAGAAATAGAAAATGTTAGTTTTTCTCAGACAGAACTTCCTGTGTGTCAGTACATGTTGGCATGTATCCATGCTTCTTGGCAGCTGGGCTGACCAGCAGAGTTTTGTGAAGCAGGGGCCTTGGCAGCCAGCTGTGAAGCCTGAGGATGTGCTCATCATATCTTAGCTGCTCTCTCAGAATGTTGTCGTGAACGTACCTAGTGGTTTGAGCATCTAATTGCTGCTGAGGGATGAGTCCCCTGTGTACAGCCTGGGGTTGCTGCACTTGTCCATTAATTGTCACATTTGGGGAAAGAGTACCAAGAAGTGCCTAATTGGATCACTTGTGAACAAAGTGTGTTCTTCCCTGCCTTAGTTGTGGATCAGTTGCCCTGCACTGGCCTGCTGTTCAGGGTAAATCCCTATGGCAAAATGAAGCCTGAGATGGTTCTTGGTAAAATATCACCTCTCCTGTAATACATTTCCTCTCTCCTTTTCTCCATCATCACCCAATTTCTGATGAGTGCCCCCCCTTCCTTTTTGCTATTGTCGCTTCCAAGTGCTAGATATATTGAAAATGTCTGTTCAAAACCCATGCACTTTATACTGAGCTATGATCTGCCAGGACCTATTTTAATACATTCACACTTCGGATGATCTCAATAGACACATCTCTTCTAGCGTTTTGATCTTCCTAACACTGCAAAATCCAAGATTCATTCCATTTTTTAATCAGTTGGCAGATTCTTTTCTCTACAAGTTCTTATGATTAGCTTGAGTGTTAACTGAGATCTCGCTTGCCACATGGGTATGGTTGGGGCAGTTGATGTTGCAGATTCTCCTTGGCTTACCAGGATTTCCTCTCAAGACCTGTTGTGTGCCTTAAGGGCTTGGGCATCCAAAGTGTTAAGAGGCAGCCAAGACTGGGTTCACTGAGGGCTAAGCTAACGTTGACGTTAACTCCTGTCTGTCTGCCTTCCTAGTCCTTCATATAGCCCATAAGAGTCCCTTTGTCCTCAGGAAAACTTGGGAGCCTCACAGTCTACATGTTCTGGAATGATCTCCAGGTGTAATTAATCTCTGGTCAAATCCCTCCCTGTATAGGATATATGGGGAACATTGATTTTGAGCCTTGGGCATCAGTACCCTCTCCCCAATGCTCCCTTCATCTTAACTTCAGTTAACAGGAGAGAATTGGATGGTTCAAGAAGAATATCCTGAGTGAGAGCTAAGTGGTTAGTGTTTTCTCAGTCTCTGAGGTGACTTTGGAAAGAATCCCTACTTAGTGTTGATTCTGGCTGGACCTATCACTGCATGGCTTTTCTAACTCATGTTGAGCTGTCCCAAGTTGAGGTTGCCTGGAAGTCTTGGCATAGGAGCACCCTTGTAATGAAATTTTGTCCCTTTTTCTTTGGGGTCCAAGGACTGAGCAACACTGTTGGACAAAGCTTCTGGTTTCTGTACTAGTCCCTGGAAGTTCATCAAGTAAATGTTTCCCTAAGACACCGACCTCTAGCACAGAGGCCAGCACCTTCAACATGACTTTTTGAGGCAGAAAATTGCTCTTAAAGACTTCTTCCTGAAGTCCTGTGGAATGAAGAGTCCTTCTAAGATGACGTAATCAGTTCCATCTGGAAGCTTTATTCAAATAAACTGATATACTGGCCATTTTGCAGTCTTGAACATTCTTGCTTTTCTAGATCTTTTTGACTCTAGAAAATATCCAATGATCCTGAAGGATCCTTGAGGTTCAGCTTCCCCAAGGATAAACCAATCCTGCTTTCCCCAAATAAATCTGGGATGTATAAAACCATTCATCCTGATAATTGGGATTCAGATTTTGAAATAGATTGCTGTGGCAAAGGACAGAAAAAAGATGTGGATCTTCCAGATTATACACTGTCAATTTCCCCAAAGTTCCCTTTTGTAACCTAAAATATTTCACATGAGCTTTTTTTTTTTTAAAGATTTATCTTTATTTATCCCCCCTTGCTGTTCATGCTCACTGTGTCAATTTACTTTGCGTTTTTTTTGTCTGCTTATCTCCCTTTGTTGGGCCAGCTCACCACACTGTGCAGGCCGGCTTGCCCATATGGTAAATGGGATCCCAAACTATTGAGCCACAGCCACTTCCCTCACATGAGCTTCTGAACCACTTTAGTCTTCAGCGCTGTGTGAAAAAGCTACCCGCTTCCTGTAGGGGAAATCCATAGTGTTTGTGAAGTTAACCATGTGCTAACCCTGGGCCCATATTGGGTAGTTTTGTCATTTTCTCCCCCAAATCTCAGACATTCTGTCTGATCTATGGAGCACAGAAGACGAGGAGGAATTTTATTTCCATTATACTTATTAGTTTCTGCTGGGTTCTTAAATACCTAAAGCAGAATTGTGTTTATCACTCATAATAAGGATGAGGGAAGCTGGTTTATGAGGTGACTAGAGTGAAAGGATGGATGATGTCCTCAATCTTGGTTGTTTCATGTCTCTGAGCACCATCTTAACTATTGCCTGTGAGAATGCATGGAGAGGTTTGTCATATTGATGTGGACACAACATAATATGTGGCCTGAAGGTCTGTCCCTGGGAGGGCTCCCATCTCATTCTTTCAGGTACTGCCTGAAAGGGGATCCAAAGCAATGAATGTCTACTTCCTAGATTTGCCCGTGTGCTTTTCAGACCTATCCATAGCCCAGGTTTACATATATCTAGTTCAGGAAATTTCCCAGGATGCCATCAGTGTGGGTTGAGGGAGAGCTGGTGAAGCAAGAGGAGAAGGTACCATAAGAGTCTGAGCCACCTGCTCATGCAATACACTGTGCCTTCTGGAATGATTCAACATTGGTCTTCATGCCCCACAATTTTGCATCAAAGAACATAAATGGCTCTCTATATTGGACCAGAGATGTCCACTGTAAATTCGGATGTTGTATGATCTATCAAATATGGTCAGGGTGGCATCCTATAGTCTTGTTTCTGTGTCTAGCAGTAGCAAGAGAAGGCTGTTGCCAGGAGAAAATAGCATGGTGTTGCTCCAGTGCCCTATGTATTTACATTGTGATATTTTTGTTGTTGCTCAAACTGTATGAGACTCCATATGCATTCCCTGATTACCATAGCCAATTTTGATATCCTTGTGTGCTGTGTCATAAGGCCCAAGTGGAAGAGGGACTTGCATCTGCTGTAGAGTGTACTCCTGCTCTGAGTTCCACTTAAACCTGGAGGTTTAAGGATTACCAATAAATTGGTATGAGCAACATCCAAATGTAGTATGTTGCTCCAAAGTCTAAAAGTCTAAAAAGATGAGTCAACTGTTTATCCACCTGCTTCCTAGTGGGTTGGTGCAAGTCACAGAATGTTGACTCTTACTTCAGAAGGGGATATTCTAATATACCAGGCCATAGATGGCATAGGAATGAACTTGTTTAGGGGATTGGTGGGTATCTCCCAGCCTTGGTACTTGTATGCCTCACTAAAGGCCTCTGGGACATTGGCTTCTTACTCTTCAGCAGATCAATGACAATGCCATTAATATGACAGTCAAGGGTGGAGGTCTGTGGGTATCAAGGCAAATAAGGTAAACGAATGCACATATATGCATATGTATTTATATATCATTTTACAAATATTGGTATGTATTGTGAAAAATTTGATTTTTACCCACAATAAAAAAAAATATATATATATAACTCAAAAAAAAAAAAAGGCAAATAAGGTCCTTGTGTACTATACTGTAATAGAGAAGGAAGGTTGACATACCCATGAATTAGACAATGAGTGTGTTCTGTTGTCCATGAGGAGTGAAGACGAAGGGCTTGTAATTGCTTTTACTGATTGGCTTCTAAAGTGAAATCGTTTTGTTTCCCAGTTGTGGCAAATTAAGCCATAGGGCTGTGTTGATTTGCTGTTGTGATTACACATATGGACTTGCATCTGCAAGTGGGTTGGGGAGAATTAGAGGGTTAGATTCTAACCCTCTTGGTTGGTATAAAATAGGCACGTGATAGGAATTCCATCCCTGAAGCTTCTGTCTTTGGTATGTCTTCTGCATTTACCTGGGGACATGACATTACATTTTGTTTTACTACTTTTAATGGTAGAGGACAATTCCAGAAACTTCCATTTGATGCTTCCTCCCATAGTAATCCTCACCTGAGAGGTTTGGCTACAGTAACAAGCAGAAGGTACATGTTGTTATAGCTCCCCAAATGTAGCCCAAGGCTCCATCTGTAATGTGACTGCATAAATACATTCTATGATTTGTGAGTTAGAGGCTGAATCTCAGCATCAGTTCAAAGCTCATAGGTGATAATTCCATTTCCCCTATGTACAATCTCCCCCACCGTGCCGTAAGTGTCTGCAGGTCCTTGGAGGAAGCCTTGGGGGGACGCCTTGGGAGCACCTTGGAGAACAGGCATGATGCTCTTGGACGGCATTGCAGGGCTTTCCCCATGCCTGGGGAGTGCAGCTGGAGGGCACAGGGAGATTATTCCAGCAGGGCCTTTCTCTTGGTCCTTGGTGTCCAGTTCCTTAAATCCCCCTCCAGAAACTTGGGAAAGCACATTTTGGAGGATAGTCCAGGGCTCTGGGGGAGGCCTCTAAGGAGTCCTTAGGATGGCGAGTCCTACACTTGGCCTCAGTTTAAATGCTGTGGTATGCTCAGCTGGGAGGGCTGTTTGTAGTGTCTGCTCTGTATTCAGGACTGAAAGTGCTTGGTGAATGAATGCTCCTTGGGCTGCTCCCACTTCAGGATGGATTCAGGACTGAGTAATAAGCTTTCCCAGGACAAGGGCATGGAAATGGAATCTGAGATGGAGTTTGATAAGGGAATTAATTGGGAAGTTGTATGAATGGATCTGGATATTGTGTTAATCTTTATATAGGAAGCTTCTTACAAAACTTCACGTTCTCTGGAGAATTGCTCTTCAGTAAGATACATCCTATCTAGACATCCTGAAACTG
The DNA here is from genome assembly GCA_029593785.1 of Cabassous unicinctus. Classification (NCBI taxonomy): domain Eukaryota; kingdom Metazoa; phylum Chordata; class Mammalia; order Cingulata; family Chlamyphoridae; genus Cabassous; species Cabassous unicinctus. The sequence continues at coordinate 43,694 of JAQZBX010003104.1, forward strand.
CCTCAGTCCAAACTTGAGGTTTTCCTTATCCCCTGTCATGGGCAGCAGCAGCCAGCATCCTGCTCTGGAACTCTAGTAAAAATTTACATAAACTGTTTTGCCAGGACATCTCAGCTGAACCCCGCAGTAAATTTCCCCTGCTCGACCACTACGTCATATGGGCCATATTTGATTGTGTTCATAGGTGGGTTCTGAGTGAGTTTAGTCCTTCTTCAGTATCTGTTTTAAAGTGTATGGTAACTTGCAGAGTTGTGAGATGATTTGAACACTGCTTCGAGTGAGCTGCTTTTCACCTTACCCTGAGCTTTGCTTCAAACTTGTCATTCTTCCAAGGAATGTGGTCTCCTTCAACTATTTGTGGGTTGTTCTATCTTGTTTTATCATCTGGAAGGACTTCCATATGATTGGTGTGCTTCTTCCTTAAATAGTTGGGTGAATCCAGATAGAAGGCCTTGGGCCTGGAGGGGTTTGGGTGAGAAGTTTTATAGTATGGATTTTTTTTTTTTTTTCATGGAAAACGTGTATATCCTATATGTGCTTCTTGTGAAGTTGTACCTTCTCCCTCATGAATACTAGTGAATCCTGGCCTGGGATGTGTAGCCTTCCCATCTGAAACAGTGGGGCTAACTTAGAAGGAAGAGTGAGATGAGTTTGAAATCCCTTTCCTGCATGCATTCCTCAGATGTCTAGCCCAAGTCGCATGGTTGGCCTAGTCCCTGTGCTGACCAACCAGGCAAATGCTTCATAAGCTCTGTTCTCTGACTTTACCCATAGGGGCTTGTGTGGGATTATGATATTCATCTTCCCAGACCCCAGGGATACAACCAAGTCTCCCTTTAAACCTTGTCAGCCTGAGACTCTTGTTCCTTGTGTCAAAAATGGGTTCCTTCCATTCCAGAAGATATAGGATGATCCATGTGAGACTTTGACCTTGTAGATGCTCTGAAAGAGATTTTAGCTCCAATTTATCCCTGGTCAAATCACCAGGATGTTGATTCATGGGCAGTATTTCTTTTGGACCTGGGTCAGCTGGGTCCTCCCCCCGTTACCTGCTTACCCTTGGCTATCATGTCTCTCTGGCTGTTCAACCTGCTTGGCCATGTGATGGTTCTGCCAACAATTGTCTTCATGGAGTTCAGTATCTGAGTTTTGATTTTTGCCCTGTGAGTTCCTTTCTCCCTTGGACATGGTTACTCTGATACTGTTTTGGATCAGTTCTCAGACCTGGCTGTAATGTTATCCAACTGAGTTGAATGTAGATAATTTTGTTCAGCTGATGCATGGGCTCTTAGACTCTGATGTCTCATAGGTGGCTGCTTGAATGTTCACATGGAGGAAGCACAGGACTGAATGCAGGAGGATTGAATCCACTGCCCTCTGAAATTTTTCTTGATATCTTTGGCATCAAAAGAAATTTTTATAAAAGAGAAATGGACAATATTGGGTTATTTTTCAGACAGAAAATGCTGGTTGAAGGGACATGGTGGCAGGTTTCCATCCTCCTGGCAGCTTTGTTGACCACCAACATCATGAGAAGCAGGGAACTCACCAGCTGGTTGTGAAGCTGAGGACTCTCATTGTGTCTTAGCTTCTCTGGCAGGAAAGTCATTGAGAATGTCCCAGTGGTTTGTGAGTCTACTTGCTGTTCAGGGATGTGTTCCCTGTAAGCTTAGGCTGCTCTGGGTGTCCAGACCATGCCTGGAGAAGGATCAGTTCATTTCAGCCTCGAGAGTTTTCTCTTGGAAAGTTTGAGTTGTTATCAGCATCATTGAAGTAGACTTCTGAATTTGAAAGTAGCTTCTCATTTTTATTCCAAAATGTTCTCCCTTCCTCAGGAGCAGAGCTATCAGACTGGCTTCTTCTATGTGGGATGTATGTTGTAATTTTCCTTTCTTGGGGAACAGGAGCCTGGGGATTGTCACACCAAGTCCATCTACCTCATTTGTTGAGGTTTGCCTATACCCCCAGATTTATCTCCCCACACTGCTGAGATGTGCCCTTGTGCCTGAAGCTGAGCAGCCTTTGGAGATTTTGGAGAAGCCCAAGAACAGAGAGGAAGAGTAAGATCCAAGCAAGAACATGTGGTTGGATGTGGGCAACAGGCACAGTGCTGGCCTCCACAACTGTGGGTAAAGAGGAGGTATCACAAGGCATACCCAGTGTCTGCCATTCTCAGCCAGTTATTCCTGAAGAATGCCAAACCTCCTGGGTTTCCTTTAAGCAAAAGAGAAGCAGGCTCAGTACCTATCACAGCAAGGCTGTTACAGTTCCATAGCTGAGTTCTCTGACACCTATCATTTTTTTAGGAGGTACCAGGGATTGAAACTGGGACCTCGTACATGCAAAGCAGGGGCGCAACCACTGAGCAACACCTGCTCCCCTGACATCTACTATTTGTGATGGTGACTCTTTTCCTCTCCTTGGAGATTCTTTAGAACAGCATAGCATTCAGCTCTGTCCCATCTCTGCCTCTTAGAGATGCCTGCCTGAATCAAATACCTCAGACACTGATAATTGAGAGGTAATTTTCTTTCATAAGATCCTAACTTCGGTTTTGCCCTGGTTTTATAAACATTATTTATTTTCCATTTGGGAATTTAAGATAAGTATGTTGTTATATTGTCTATAATGCAGTCTATTTTCAATGTCATGAGTTTTTTCCAAGAAAATATTGTTGAATTCTACAGTACTTCATTCCTATATTGAAGTGCAATGGATGCTGCAGTTGTAGGTTTTGATTATTTTAATGTCTGGCAGTTATTGCAGTTCTTACATTATGCACATCTCTATATTATGTGTTAGAAGAGGACATGCTCTAAAGTTGTTAATCCTATTTCCAGTTAGTTTTTATAAGCTTTCATTTTCATTCTTTGAACTTCTTAGATCTTTCTACTTCTCACTTGAATGTGAGCAATTTATGCAATCTATTTAGAGGAATAAATAAATTCTCCTTCAGTACCCATGAATCTAAGTGCAGCCTGGCCTGGGATGTGCTGCGTTCCCATTAGAAACTCCCAGGTCTGACTTATAAGAGTGAGATCTGTTTGAAACCCCATTCCCGCTTGTGTTCCCTGCCGTGACTACCCAAATGGCCTGGTTGGATGAGACCCTGCAGTGACCAAGTCTTCCTAAACTATTTGCTCTGACTTTGCCCGCAGGGTGCTGTGTGGGGAGGGTGATCCTCATCCTCCCAGCCCCTGAGGATGCAGCATTTCTCATCCTTTAACCCTGGTGTGTCTGATACTTTTTTACCTATGCACAAAAAAGGGTGCTTCCCATCTCAAAGTACCTGTGGAGGTCCAGGTGAAGGTTTCCAATTTCTGGATATCATGGGAAAGATTTTAGCCCCAATTTATCCTTGAACAATTCCCCTGGATATTAGTTACATGGACAATGTTCACTGGATGCCTGGGTCATTTGTGTCTTGTCCCCAAGGCTCACTCACCCTTGGCTCTCGCATCTCACTCAGCTGTTTGATCTGCTTAGGCATGTGATCATTCCCCCAGTTTTCTTGCCTGGGCTCAGTTTCAGTATCTAAAAGTGGTGGTGCTTTTTAAGGTAATATCCTTTTTTGCCCTGTGGGTTCCTTTTCCCCTCAGTTATGGTTATTCTGTCTGAGAATGCATTGTGAGGGATGGGCTCTACCCAGAAAATGTATCACTTCTCAGTCCTGGCTGTAGGGTCATCCTCCTGAGTTGAATGTCACTTTATACAGCAGTTGGATGGGCTCTTGGGCTGTGAGGTCTCAGGTATATCTGTTCCAAAGTTCACACAAAGGAAATACAGGACTGAATTGCAGACATGTTGCAGCCAGCTGATTCTGAGCATTTTTCTTATTGCCATTGATGCTACTGGAAATATGATTGTCCCAGACAGACTGACAGCACTCATGGTCAACACTGTCGATTATGGATAACCAGAGTTCCTCCAAGGGAATGTTGGACTTTAAACAGTATGTTATAAATCAGCTGCATCCTTTATCTCAGCCAAGGTCAGTGTCATGGTTCCAGGCACCTCAAGAGATAAGCACATAGCGTCAACCGACCAGCTGCAAGTTAACTTTTAGCCCCATATAGCTTCCAACCTCCCTTTTTTCAAGTCCAAAACATAGAGTGCTGGTGATGTGCAAGCTCGGCCTCTGTTCCTACTCTAGTCTCTTTTGGCACAGCAGGAATAAGAATGAGGACATTTCTGCCAGTGTCCATGAGGGGGCTCCCTGCTTGCTTATAGCTGTGGAGATCTCTCGTCACCTATGCCAGGACAACCAACCCTCCATCAGGTGGGTTCTCTTTTTCTTCACCAGGCCTGTGCTGCCTCCTGACTACCTTGTTCACTACCCCCAAAAGGTTTGAACCATGTTCAGGTGGGAAGAGCAATGAGTCTTTCTGTTTACGAAGGCCTAATGCTGGTGCCTGAGCCAGGAAGCCCCAGAAGATTAAGTGCTCCAGGTAAAGCCCAGGGCAACTCTGCATTAATCTGATGGTGAGTGATCATACTGGGTTCTAGGAAAGACTGTTAGAGACCCACTGCAGCTGTCAAGGAGAGAGTTGTCTAGTAGGCTGGACATGTCATGTCTGGCACCAGAAACATATCTCATTTCATGGAGACAGATCTGGTCAAGATGGAGTCAATGAGAACAGATGATATACAGATTCTCACTGACCACAGTTAGCCTAGTATCCAAGGAGCATTGAGTTTCTGTGATTTATGGGCACATGATACGGAGTGGCATGGTTCTTTCTCAATGGAAAAATCAGATAATATGTAATTTAAGGAATAATATGATTAGAGTTAAGTGGTCCCTGAGATGTCACGTTCTCTGCACAACATTCTAGATGCAATCTAAATTACAGTCTTATGAAATGTCTGCAAAGCACATGATACCCAAATTGAGACAAACCAGTGTTTTTCTGGGTAGTTTTGAAGCATTTGGTTTATCTACTTGGGTACTCCTCAGTACTCCTTTACTAAATGTGCCGATCAGTGGAAAAGGACAGAAATTCCATAGAGAAAAGATGGTGACCAGGGTCTCTGACCTCTCAGGAATGACAGTCTAAATTGTACCACCAGGAAAGCCAATGAGACCAAAGAAGTACTAGCTGAGGGGGAAGAGAATCGAGATTGGATAGTGGATGAGGCAGCCAATGAAAAGAGTCACCATCATCAGAAGACAATATTGGTGACAACCCAAACTATAGTTTGTCACTTTGACATCATTCTTCCTAAGTTTCTCCTCCTAAGAGAGGCCCATTGGAATCTTGGTGGAATTTTCCCTTAAATGTATACAGAGAGTAGATCCAACTGGCACAAAGAATGTCTTGTAGTAGATAAAGAGATGTACCACCCAGATCTACCTTCAAGGAATAAACTGTTGCCCCAGGCACTTGGAGTGCTGTCAGTGGACAGATTGCCTCAGCAGCAAAATGCTGCCTCTCACTAAGTTATGTCTTTCTCAGGAACAGTCCCTAGACAAATACTTGTTGAGATGGAAATATCAAGGCATAGTTTGGGACCAACACATCACAACTCCAGTGGGCCATTTCAACTCCAGGACTCTCCATGGGGTTAGCTGTCAGGCCTGCATTGCTCTTCCTCTTCCCAATCCTGCTTCCACCTCTTCCTTATATAGATGTGGATCCCAAGGGCACTCCCTAAAGAACACCTTGCATGCTACACTCTGTCAGAGTCTGTTTCCTATAGAACCCCAACTATGACAAGGACTGATGAACTTACTGCATCCTTTGAAGATCTGGTGAACAAAGTTTCCAGACACAGCAGGTCGATTATAAGGTATGGAGATGCTACAGAACTTTATTCTTGTCAAGTTATTGAAACTCTTTCCCCACTTTATAAGGATGATCAAAGAGATATGTAATACGACATGGGAGGGCTCATGAATGGAAGCAAAACTATGAGAAACAGTTGAATAAACCCCACTAGTCACTGTGAATCCTGCTGCCATCTCTCCAAAACAGTGTAGGGCTGAGTAATGCAGACCACCCTAAGCAGAGCTGGAGGCAGCAAATAGCCCAGAACACACCTAACTTTTGTAGCTGCCAGGAGGTTCACACCCATGTCTATGAAAGGTTTGGAGCCTTCTTGGTAAAATACCTCTTCTTTCACTACATTTTCCTCTTTATTTTCTCTTTAAAAGAATGACCATTGAAAACACATGTACTATACACTAAGATCTGATCTATCTGGACATTTTTTTAGTGCATTCACATTTAGGAAGACTTTCCTAGTGGTGGTTTCATATCAACCTCGGGCCTTTTACTAGCTCCTGTCTTCCCTCTTCCCCACACTTTCTCTGTGCCTTCCCTTGTTCGTTGTAAAGACTTGCAGTTGGGAAGCAGGATGAGATTGCTTGCTAGATTTAGTGTATCTAAAATAACTAGAGGATAGATGCCCAAAATCTTATATTACTAGTTATTTTGTAGTTCAGGTGTTCAGACCATGAAACAAACAAGATTGAGGACATCGGTTACTCTGTCTCAAGTCACTCCATGCATCCTCCCACTTTCATAACTGTGAGTGATAGATGTGATCCTGCTTTAGATATTCAAAATTCAAACACCAGCCAACTTGGTAGTTAATTCCCATGAAGAATAGATTGATATGACAACCCTCTTCTCCTTTCAGGCAAAGTGGACAATTTTTGTGCAGCTGAAAGTCTGCTCCTGGGAGGATTTCTCAACTAATTCTTTCAGATCCTCCATGAAATGGGCTCCATTGCAGTGACTAAACACTTTCCAGTATTTCCAGTATGCTCTGTAATCCCATCTATATCCAAGATTTGTACATTTCCTCTTCTGGTATTGATTCATAGGAAACTCCACAAGAGGATGTGTGTGTGTGTGGGGGGGGGGGTCGTTGAGAGGGAGAGAGTAGAGCAAAAACAAAGTCCCATGGGATATTTGGACCCACCTGTTCATGCAATATCCCATGCCTTTTGGAGTTATGGAGAGTTGGTCTTCATTATCCTTTTGGCTTTATTATATAATGTCATGATGCATGTCTGATTTTGTAGCCTGAGCTATCCATGAACTAGTCTCTGATCCATTAAATTTTATAGTTATATGGTGTCCAGTCATTGGGCTTCCATCTCTAGCAGATCCTGGTAGCAATCTAAGGAAATATTATTCAGAAGAATATGGTGTGGTCTTCCTCCAGTATCCTAGGTGTCCCATTGTGACTTTCTTATTGGAACTCCATGGGAATTCACATGGATTCTGTTTGATAGACATTTCTGATATCTTTGGGTCTGCTGTGCCATAAGATCTGAGTGGTAGAACAGCTTGCATTTGCTGTAGAGTTCACGCTTAGTGTGGGTTGTCTTAAACTTGGCAGCCTATATATTACCAAGAAATGGGTCTGAGTAGTACCCAAATGTGGTATGTGTTGTCTCCAAAGTCAAGATGCACCAGCCATTGGCTCACCTGCTTCCTCATGGGTGGGTGCAATGTGCAGAATTTTATCTGTGGCTTTAGAGGATATATTGATATTCCAAGCCACTGATGTGGCAGGACTGAATTTGTATAGGGGGTAGTGAGTATCTCCCAACCTCTGGTACTCATACATCTTACTAAGGCCTCTGGGGTGCTTGCCTCTACTGTTCAGCAGGTCAATAATATAATCCCTCACTATGACAGATCAGTGTGTGGTCTGTGGAGTAATAAGATGAACAAGATCATTGTGGACTATACTGTCAGAGAGCAGGAAGGTTGGTATAACCATGATTTTGATAATGAAGGTGTTCTGTTTTCCATGCAAAGTGAAGACGAGCAGCTTCTGATTGCTTTTACTGGTTAATTTTCAAGACAGAATCTTTGCTAGCCCAGTTGTGGCAAACCAAGCACTAGGGCTGTGTTGGTCTGATGCTATAATGAGACATCTGGAAAAGCAGCTATGAGTAATCATTACCTAACTGGCTGGGGAGAATTAGAAGGGATTACCACACAGCTCACCTGACTCTAACCAACTTGGTAGTTGAAAAAATAGGCATGCATAGGAATCTCCAGCAGTGCAGCTTTTCCATCTTTTGTGGTATCAATCTCTGCAGTTTCTTGTGGTGTTGTATTACTCTTCTTTTACTATTTGTCAGAGTGGAGGCAATTCCCAGAACTTCCATTGCATACTCTCTCCTAAAATATCCCTGACAGCAGAGATTAGGGACACACTAAGTGGAATAAAGCACATACGTCTCCCTAAATGTAGGCCAAGTTCCATGTAGAACTTAACTGCATAGGTCCATTCTATGATCTTGGAGTCACACTCTGTGGGTTTCAGCATCAGCTCAAAGCTTGCTGCTAATTAATTCTCCCCCCTGGTTATTCATGCGGAAGACTTGAAGCCTTGGAAGACACATGATACTCTTGGGGTGCATCGCAGGGCTCTTCTGCATGCATAGGGAGTACAACTCAAGGGCACAGAGACACATTCCAGCAGGGCCTCTCTCCTGGGCTTTGGTCTCTAGTTCCTTGACAACCCTCCTCCAAAAGGTTGGAAAAGCACATTTTAGAGCACAGTGCGTGCATATGGGCAGGCCTCTGAAGAGTTGTTAGGGCAGAGATTCCTGTACCTGGTCTTAGTTTAGTGGCTATATTGTGTCCTATTGGTGTCCCTCTGGGACTGCCCAGTGGACTCCTGTTTATGTTCATGCTCTATAATCAGGTTTTAGCGAGCTCATTGAATGAAGGCCTCACCTTCTGGAAGTGTTGGCCACTCCCTTTTCAGGTGGAGTCAAGAAACTCAGTGGGAATGGACTCTGGGACTGAGTTGTTGGCAGGATATTAATTGGGGAGTGCTGTCAGAGCCATACCTCTTGTGGGGGGAGAGGATGAAAAGAGCAGACACAGTGTCAGCCAATCTTAGTGGGAATATGCAAGTGAGAGCACCCTTCCAAGTGGTCCAGGTTTCAGTGAGGGGCTGGAATTTTGTACCCTACATAAAACAATTGATTGTGGCTGTTTCCAGGGAGAGTGCATAGCCTTGGACAAGGCAGCTGCCTTCACTCAAGGGCAATTCTTGGGGAGTGACTCAGTTACTGTCAGTTAAATGCTCATCATAAACACATCAGTGCCTCAGCCCTGATGTTGAGAGGGCAGGAGCTGACTGAGGGCTGTGGAAGTAGAGGAATGGAAGAGGGCCTGCCCCAATCCTTGGTATGAAGTGTACAGCATGCCTTCTGGGGCTGTAGGAGCACACGTGGGATTGGCAGACTCCCTGGGCATCCTCAAAGCACTGTACCTGGCTGTGTCCTTTGGCCCAGACTACTAGACAGGTGAAATTATTCCTGCCCTCTGAGGATGCTCACAGGGATTCAAGGCCCTTTTCATGAGATCTACACTGACCAGAAAGCTTCTCCTATACTACTAGCCAGTAGAAAGTGATTCAGAATATCTTGCTCACATAAGATATTCCCATGGAGATGTTAACTTGACCTCAACAAAATAACTTGAGCTGGGCTGCCTTTTAGTTGGATATTTTAGAGCCCAAATATCCAACTACGCCAGGGTGTTAATATTGTACTTACTAATTGTTCTACATTATATTCTCTATAGATGCTTCATGAAAGGACCTAAGTGATAGACCACTTAAATCTGACAATTGGGCTTTCTATAAAAGTTTTTTTTCTTAGCCCTTGCTGGTCTATTGTCTTACTCTGTCATCTTATCTAGGTTAAATACTAGGTAACTGCTAAGGCTTTATTAAACCCAGCAATGTATTTCTCAGATAATCAAGAATAATGTTCTGATGTGCCCCCCTCTGACATTCCTTACCTACCCTATTTCCTAAAATATGGCCATTTGAATGTCTCCTTAATGAATGTTAACTCCTGCACTGGTAAGGACAATTGTAATAGTGTTTTGGTAAAATTCAGTGAACCAGTCATATGAAATTCTAAACAGTATTAGGTCAACACCTGTAGGTTTTCTTTGTTCACTTCTTTAGTGTTTTCTAGGTACCTTATGCTAAAATAGGATCTGAGGGCCTCTGGGAGTATTATCTGCTACAAACTGTGCAGAGCTCTTTACCAAGTTCAGAATTTGCTGGAAAAAAGGAGCAGGTGTCTCTGGTGTGAGAACTGTAGTCAGCCTTGCTTTTTACTGAGTAGTAGCTGCCTGGGGTTCACAGATTTCTTGCAGCAGAGTCCTGGATGCATGTGGACATGTGAACAGTGTCCCGCTGAGAATCAGAACACCAATCTCAGTTTGTTTATTCCCAGAGCTTCTAGGCACAAACTCTAGAAACTCTGAGAAATGATTTTTCTGAACCTCAAAATGCTAGAATGTCTTTCCCTAGAACCAGCAGAGAAGCAAATCTGTGTGTCCTAGTGATTTTTTTTTTGTTTTTGTTTTTGTTTTTGGCATGCTTTCTTGTAAAAAAAAAAAAATGGTGCATGGCACTGGAACTATATAATACTTAAATATGTGTTTACAGTATTTACTTCATCTAGCATACCTGGTTAATTTGAAAGTATCTGGATATTTTGTTCTTTATAAAGGAACTTTCTTATGGAATTTCAACAACTCTAGAGAATTACTGCTAAGATACACTAGGAAACAGTGTCCCTGCTCAACCCTGGCTTTCTTTATTGTCTGTCCACAGAGTCGCTGTACCCAGAACTCTGTTCTGGAACTCTAATAAGGATGTGGGTAAAAACTCAGTTTTGTTAGATTGACAAGCTGGGCTATCTCTACGAACTTGACCTGAGTAAGAAAACAAAACAAAACAAAAAAAGCTAAACCTGAAGCTCTAAATGAAATGAACATCTTAAATATTAAGAGATTCAGCAGGAGGTAATGTTTCTGGGAAAGATCTCCTGATTTAGAGCATTCCATACTTAATGTGCTGATGATGCTTGTACTGAAGAAGACAGCAGTCAACTTGCAGCTCTTAGGGTTTCAAGTTAGAAAGTAATGGAAAATGAAGATACTCCCGTGAGTGTATGGATGCAACAGGTGCCACATGCCATTTCTTATAGTTTTCAATTGGGCAACTTCCTTTTATGCTGCCTTCTCTAAATATAGGCAAACTCTGCCTTGAAGTTACCCCATCTTAAAGCCTCAAGGACACAGATCTCTAGTAATGTCTCAGCTTAGTTGAGAAAAATAGCTAGTCTTTAGGCTTTCCTGATCATCTCAATGGTCAAGCATGTTTCTAGAGTGACTCAATCATGAAATCAACACTGGCTATTCCAGTTCTTTTTCTTTTAGTTCTCATATTAACCAGTCTCCCTGAGGTGTGCTTTAGTTCTAAACTCACTGATGACAAATCAATTCTGAAATTTCTCTCAGTGAAAGACAGCTCCTGTTTTTCTGCCCAGAATTGGCAATGACTATGGAAGGCTGTGAGTCTTTTTAAAAACAAGAGCAGGAAGCTTATTCCCAGTCCCTACATTTCATCATTAACCCACATTCTAAACACTCATGCTCAGATGACTGAGGCTCTATTATCTTACTCGAATTTATGCCAGTTATCGGAAAACTTTGGCTTAGAAAATTTCACTGTATATCATTAGAAGACACTCTGAGAGTCAAAGTTTTCTGAGTAGGACTCCCCAAAATTCAGTCCCAAGGCATCTCAAAGGGGAAGAATTCAGTGTGGGAACTGCTTCCTGTTAATCACTGGGAGGATAAGGCTTGTCTTTACTGTTTCCTCCAATCTCAGAGCTGTGGAGCACTCATGTGCTCAGGGGGTGTGGATCTTGGCATAGCAGTAGGATATCAGCTTGTTCCTGAGAATCCCATGGACAAACATGTTGGAACCTCAGCTTTTAACTCCTGTGTATTTCCCAGTAGTTGCCACTGGGTAGAGATAACCAACTAGTTGGGCAAATTACCCACTGTGTGGTTTTTTTTCTACTACCACCCTTTTAAAAGCATTAATCTTTCATGACATAAGAGTTCAACATTGATCTCTCCTTGTCATCTTCTATAGTTGTATGAGGACCCCATTCCTTCTTCAACCACTTATACAGTGAGATGTTTGCACTGGTGATGAACCATGTTTATTCTTGGTCATTTTGATGTAGCTGCTCACCCTTACCCCTTGTTTCACTCTATCTTTTCTTTATTATTGAAGGTTCCTTGGCAATGTTACCACTGTCTCATTAGGATAGTCACTGAATAGGGTCTAGGGAAATTTTGTGCATTTAGATGCTCATTTGCCACAAGAAGCTTTTGTTCCTAGAATTCATCATTGATCATCAATATTTTGGACTGTCCTCCCAACACTCACACATTTTGCATGAAGGTAACATAGTTTAAGATAAATTAAATTGGCTTTTTGGGAAAGGAGTCACTGTGAAGAGATCTACATAGTCTTGTTTTGGATCACTAGCATTCTCCACTCCAGAAGGTATAGCTATAATAACCCGTCCCCCAAATCTTTAGAACTGGATTTGAGTGGAACCTTGAAAAATTGGGGGTATCTGCAAGAATGGATGACAGGCGTGTAGAGATTTGTTCCCAGTTGGATTCTGCTTGGGCAGCCGCTAGCTAATCTGCCCTATGCTACCAGATCTAGGAGAAGGCTGTAGAGGTCGCTGTCAGGGGAGGGGGCTCAGAAGGAGCCCATGTTCCCATAATTTATTTTTAGAGATGTACATGAGATCCTCATGAGTCAACTTGAATAAAGCTGATTTCCTTGTTCTTTGAGTTATCTGGTCATGTGACTAAGTTCTGACCAATGGAATGCAAACAGAAGTTTTATTTGAATTTCAGGATCATGCCCATTAAAAGGAGGTAGCCTCTCTGGCCTCTTGATTGTCATCATTCTCGACTGAGGCTAAGAGTGAACCCCTCTAGAAACTGCAGAGCAATAGGAGAGGAGTGAGCTTTGGCATTCTTTTTTGTTTTCTAAGGCAAGCCCAGTGGGTAGGACATCCCAGCAAAGAGCTGCTTTCTTTCATATGTTCACACATTTGTTTGGAAATTCAGACATTTCATATGTGAAGGCACAAAACTCAACTTTATGCCTGACATTTTTGAATAAGGATCTCAATGGCCCTGTGGGATTTCTAATTAATGTTTATCTCAAAGGATGTTTATTAATGAAGAATGAAATTATCCACCATACATTTTTGCCCTTTATCTGGGGAAAGGAGTGGGTAAATCTTTCTTATCATTGCAATGGTGCTTTACGGGACTTCCTTGAGGGTTCTGGCCTCCTCTTCAATCGGTCAAGTGGGGATGCTGAGGCTGAACATTTTGCACTGAAATTATTTCTTGGAAGATGGGTGCTCTCCTGTGCCTTGTAGGATGATTAGTAGCATCCCTTGCCTATTTCTTGTAGATGCCAATAACACCCACCAGTTGTGACAAATGTCAGCAGATATTGCCATATTTTTTCTAGGGAGCTAATTCTTTTCTGGTTGAGAACCTCGCTAGTCCTCTCAAGGAAGACCAGAGAACATCTTGATACAGTTTTTCCACTGGGCCTTCCAACTGAAGTGCTGGATGCAGATGTGTTGAAGTTTTTCATCTTACAAGGTGGGAGTATGGAATGCTTTGGGGAGAGGCTAACAAGTATGGCAGAAATGCCAGATCTCTACCTCTATGGAAAATGTCCTTCAGTTTACCTCCTTAGGCCTCTGGGAATTGCCTCAGTTCCCTCCCTCTTCCCCCCATATTCTAAACACCTTTTCACCACTTGACATGTCATGAAATTTGTACTTAAAGATGTCATATCCTCATGTTTGACAGCATTTTCTTACTATATAGGGGTCTGAATCTGAAAGTCTTTGCCCTTGCATAGTAAACTCTCTGTTCACATTAGGCCTGGGAAGATGCTGATTGAGAGAAACAATGGTGCCCATGTCTGCCTGCAGTCTTGGCAACTCTATAGGCATCATGGGGGACTGTTCTGAACCATGGTCCCCTCAAGCAAAAGCTATCAAGAGTTGATATAGCCAAAATGCTAAATACTTGATTCCAGGAGATACTGTGAGTTCTAGAAATCAGGAAAAAATCCTCTTGAGCATTGAAAATTTTTCTTTTATACTACTCTCCTGAAATCCACTAGTAGTATCTTTTCCGAGATTTTTTTTTTGCTAAAGCATAAATCAGAAGTCTCAAAAGGTATCCATTCTGAGGTATCGTGTAGCAATAACCAAGGAAGTCCTGACTTATACAGAGTAGTCTAATACCAGCTTAGGGAATAGCTACAGACCTGGAATAATTCATTAGTTCTCCCCAGGATTAGTACAAGTGCAGCAAGAGTCCACATCAGTTGGTCTGGAAGTATCTCTGAATGTAGAAATATGGACAGTACAGTGAAGTTTGAGGCAAACAATAATATAAGATTTCTTGGCCTCATAGAGATATTCATCTCTAGGATGGTTTATAGCATGGAGCCTGTCATTACCATGGGGACTAAATCAGAACAACTTAGGGAGGACTGGGTGCTTCCTGAGGAAGGGACCATGTTGTTGTTAATAATAGGGGATGCCTATATATTTGCTGCCTGCTTCATATTTGGCACTGAAATACTGGCCCTGGGAAGGCTTGACTGGTTGGAGAAGGGACTGGTAGTGTAGAGACAGCTGGTCATTAGGGATTCTTGCCCATAAAAATTTTACTGTGTGGGTTGAGAAAGTCATCTGGATTTCCTCACAACAGGCTCAGTTGTTCTCATTTGGTCACCACGATATCAGAATGAACCTAGTAGGCCCAACTTTAATCAAGCATCCCTCTGTAGAGAGGGAGATGGCACATATGATGAGGTTGTGTTTCTCTTTCCTTAACTGGAAGAAAGGAAGGTAAACAAATACCTGAACATCTTTATGTGCCTGGCTCTGTTATATGTGCTGGTAGTACATGAGGAAAAGGAATCAAGAAATTTCTCCTTATGCCCCATGCGAGGGATCATGATGATGGACCACGGGTCTGCTGGTATTTGCTGTTAGTGGTCTCATGCCATGTTCTGAGGTTCTTCCCCATTAGATTGTGCTGCCTTTTAAATACCTTATCCAGCTCTCACCTACCCCACACTTAACATAGTCCAACCTGGTTGTAAATCTGTTTATTGAAATTTCATGGAAAGCATGTTTCAGGGAGTCCTTGATCCTGTGTAGGTGGTTCATCTGTGCCAAGGGTCTGGTGATACATCAGTCTATGTTGACCAGTTAAGTTCCATTCGGGGTGCTTTGAGATGGTGTGCTGCAAATGTTGTAACAATGCTGCAGTCTACATCAATCGTAGAGGCCACTTTTAGTTTCTTAGAGTTCTTCAGGTTCAGTTTCTTAAAGTGGTAGCATAAAAATACATTTATACTATTTATATTTACCTTATGTTGTTACCTTTACTGGTACTCTTTACTGATGTATGTGCATTTGAAAAACTGTCTAGTGTTCTTTTATTTCATACTGAAGGACTTCCTTTAGTAGTTTAGTAGAGCATGTCTGCTAAAAATTATCTTGTTTTATTTATTTAGACATATCTTAATTTGTTATTCCTTTTCAAGGATAGTTTTTCTGGGCATAGAATTCTTGATTGAAAGTGTTTTTCTTTCAACATGTTGATTATGTCCTCCTGTTGTCTCTTGGTCTCCATGGTTTCTGATGACAAATCAGCTGCTAATCTTATTGAGGATCTCTTGTATGTGATGAGTCACCATTCTCTTGCTGCTTTCAAGATTTCTCTTTCAAGTTTGATCATGATGTATCTAGTCATGTATATCTTTAGGTTTATCATTCTTACAATGTGTTGAATTTCATGGATGTATAGATTGCTTTACTGTGTGGATTGTTTTACATCTATGAATATTGATCACATGGGGAATATTGATCACATGGGGAATATTGACTATTGGTCTGGGTCACTCTAGTCTTCTCCCCAAGATTCCCACACCCTTGACTCTAAGTTCCAAAAAGGCTGTGATGTCTCAGTGGCAGCATCTTGAAAATTCACAGAAAGGACATAAAGGACTGAATGCAGGAAGAATGGAGCCAGATGCCCTCTGCAGTCTTTTCCTTGATGCTACAGTTGCTTCTGGATGCTTTTGGCAGAAATATGGTTTTCTCAGAAAGGGTTGAAACAGTGAACATCATGGGAAACATCAGCACATCCTCTTCTAGGAGAAGGGAGCCCCATCTGAGGGATACAAATTAGACAGAATTTTGAAATCATCCCAGTCATGAGGTTCCAGTGTGGCAATACCATGAGACAGATTTTCATTGGGAAGGCAGCCAATATACTTACTGTACTCTGGGTCTTAAGGGACCAGCTCATTGTGGACCTGGGGTGCTCTGTCATAACTACCACCACAAAAGGGGTCAGAAATTCAGCCTGAGATATTTTCATTAGGAAGAGTTTGATAAAGAGATTTCTGAGATGGCAACTGTCTCCTCATGCCTATTGTAAATTTCTCTTCCTCAGATCAGGGGTATAAACTGCTTTTAGTCTTCAATGATGAGCGTCATAATGTCTTGTATGGTTGCAGTGGAGTCCAGGTTGGTTCAAAGGGATATGCTAATCAACACCTGTATGTCTGCTTCATTGTCTTCTCTATTGTTTTCATGGACCCTAATAGTAAAACTGGATAGGAGGGGAACCTGGAGGAGCATCTAAATTATCTTCTACAAACTCTGAGTGCTTCACCAAGTTCACGGTTAATGTGAAAGGAGAAGCAGGTGTTTCCAGAGGAAAAACTGTATTTGACATTGCTTTTTACCAGGTAGTAGCTGCCTGGCACTCAGACTTTCTGCATCAGGGTAATGCATGTGTGTGTACATCTGAGCAGTGTCCAGCTGAGAATCTGAAGGCTGATGTCAACTTGTTTATTCCCAGAGCTTCTTGGCACACATTCTAAATGTTCTGTAAATGATTGTTCTGAATCTCAAAGAAGTCTGCAAAGAAGCAATTCCATGTTTCCTGGTGATTTCCTGGTATCTTTGGTGTGGATTGGTATCAAAATCATGTATGGCAATGGAGCCATCTCTATAATCTTTAAAATGTTAATAGTATTTACTTCATCTGGCATACTTGGATAATTTGAGTGAATCTGTATTTTTCTTTATGAAGGAAACTTCTTATAAAACTTCAGGTGTTCTTTAGAATTAGCCTTTACTAAGACACATCTTATCTTGACATTCTGAAACAAGAAAGGAGATGTGAGAGAAAATTCTTGACTGAGTTTTATCACCAGTTAAGAGGTAACAACAGCTGTCATCCTGCCCTGGAACTCCAGTAAAGATGTATGTTAACAACTTGCTTTTGCTAGGACAAGTCATTTGGATGGCTCACCTTGTAGATCTGAGTCAAAAGAACTTGATGCTCTAAAGGAAGCTCTTTAAAACTTAAGAGATTCAGTAGGAAATGTTTATGGGAGAGGATTCTCATTTTAGAGCATTCCATCCTTCATGTGCCAATGATATATGTAGCAAAGAGGATATCAAGCAACCTGCAGAATTTAGGGAACAGACCTCAAGTTAGGAAGCAGTGGAAAATGAGTTTACTCCAATGAGAGTGTATGTTATTGATTTTTCTTTGAACCAAATTTATATAGAGAAAAATATGTTGCTTCTGTTTGTCTCTCCCAGAAAAAGTATGGCTTCTTGTCTTCTGCATCTTCTTCCTCTGCCTGGTTTATGATACCTCAACAATGGGACTGGAGGACACTATTGAAACAACCCCCTGGGAACATGGGAACATCTCCCACAGAAAGAGCTGTGTTTGTAGGTTATGGTGTGAAATTGCGTAGGCTCTCTCCCAACTGCCATTTTTCTCCAATTAGTTCTAAATTAACCACATATGAGCTCAAAAAATGAAGGTTATGATCTTGATTATTCAGTAAGATCCAAGATCAAAGTCATCTTTTGAATGGTCAGGGGACTGTTTCATTTTAAGCCAGGAATATACTTAGCATTATGATTCTTATATACAGGCCTGGAGTTAGAACTTCACTCCAGTTCATCTTTAAGACAGGGCAGGTCTTAATGTCACAAATCAAGCATATTGTGTGGGGGAAAAAATTCGGTACATTTTGGGATAACTTTGGTTCTAACCATGATGATGGGTAGGTGGATGTTAAGGTACTCCTCACAGTGGCATATTTACCACCCTGGGCACAGGAATTCATTTTATGGGGGATGCCTGGCAGCAATGACCAAGTTCTTCCATGCTTTGTGCCTGACCAAGAAATCATCACAAGCTGAATGTGAGCTTTTGACTTCTGTCCTGTTTGTACCACACTTGGTCTATGCAAAAATGGCAAAGTGGGTCAAGAAAGGAGATGGTGGAGAAAAATACCAATGCATGATTAGAGGCTACTTTCCCAGACTGAGGCTAACCACAGAGGGTTTTTTTTTTTTTTAATAACTTTCTATACTAGTTGTGTTTTTAGAAATTCAGTGGTTAAGCAGAAACTGGGGCATTCAGTGATGGAGATTTTCAAATAAAGCCTTATCCAAAAGAGGACTAACCAAGCAGCTGAGCTTATCTCAACACCTGGGTAGGAGGGAGGAGCCTGACATTAACCTACCAAGTCCCCATCCACCCCAAAAGTTGCGGTTCACTCCACACACAGCTTTAACTCCTACATTTTGGAGATGTGCTGTTATGCTTGAGGCTGAGCTACTTGAGATTTTGGAGAAACCTTAGGGCAGAAAAGTAGGGAAAGATCACACAGTAAGAGGACCTGACTGGATGCAGGCAACATGCTTGGAGCTGTCCTTACCAGGCACAAAGAAAAGTTGGGTTGAGAAGATTTCTCACAGGACACAACTACTTCTCCCACATTAACCCAACTCATTTCAGAAACTTGCCAAATATCCTGGGTCTTCCTTTCAGAAGAAAAGAGATGGGCACAATATTTACTGCTCAAGAAAATGAAGATTCTTTAAATTCCCAGCATCCATTCTCTTGAGTTGGTGATGTTTTCCCCTGCTGGAAAGATATTCTTTACAAAATCTCATTAGCATTCAGCCTTGTGTTGAACGCTCCCTGCCTGAATCAAATACTTCAAACTCTGATAATAGATTAATTTCCTTTCATTATATTCTAAGGGCAGTTTGTTTATCTAATCAAATATTTCTTTTCCATCCAGGAGTATAAGATGAGTGTGTTGTTTTATTATCTAATATTCTATCTAACTTCAATGTCATTATTTATTACAAGAAAAATATTGACAAAATCTAGAGTATCATTCCTGTTTGGAGTGGAATTGATGCTGAGGTTTTAGGCTTCCAATTCCACATAAATATTTAACATCTGTTACTGTTTAGAGGTGAATATTATCTATTTATTGCACTAATTTTTAGATTTTGTAACCTATCCCTTCATTCTTTGACCCTCCAAGAACTGTCTATTCACTTGAATCTAATCAATTTTTTTTTTTTAATAAGAGTTTAATTCTGTCCTCTGACATTCTACCATCTCCTTCAGTTCCCATGAATTGTAGTGAAGCCTGATCTGGAATGTGCTACCTTCCCATTTGAAACTCCTGGGACTAAATCAGAAGGAAGAGTGAGAAGAGTTTGAAAACCCTTTCCTGCCTGCATTCCCTGTTATCAGCCTGACAAGAGCTGACCAACCAAGACAAATGCTTCCCGAGCTATGTGCTCTAACTGTGCCCCCAAGGATCTGTGTGGGGAGTGGGCTCCAGTTTATCCCCAGACAAGTCTCCTGGATGCTGATTGCTTGGGCAGTGTTTATTGGGGTCCTGGGCCACTTGGGTCTTTCCAACAAGGCTCACTTAGCTTTAGGCCTCACATCTGTCTCTAGCTGTTCAATCTCACTGACATGTGATCAATCCTCTATCAAGCAGAATAGATTCAGAATCCTAAAATGGTGGTTCCCCTTAGGTTACAGCCTTCTTTGGACTGTGGGTTTCTTTCTCCTCAGTCATGGTTACTGTCTGAGAATGCATTTTGAATATGAGAGCTACGCAGAAAATGCATCAGTTCTTGGTCTTGGCTATAATAGGGTAGTCCACCTGGGTTGAATATAACTATGTACAGTTGACAGATGTGCCGTTAAGTTATGATGTTTCAGGTGCAGCTGCTTCAAAGTTCACACAAAGGAAATGCATGATGGAATGCAGGAAAGTTGCAGTCAGATGTCCCTGAATCTTCTTTCTTGATGTCTCTAGCACCACTGGAAATATGATTGTCCTTGGCAGGCTGAGGACAGTGATTACCATGGTCAACACTGTTCCTCTTCTGGGCAGCCAGGGGACCATCTGGACACATGAAGTGGAATTCTGAGTCACACTGCTGGGTTAACTGACCCAGTGATATTTTCTGGATGTGGAAGTTTCTGCTGGTCATGCCTGGCCTTACCTCTCTTTTCATGCTTGATGATGCTTTCCTGGGAGAGTGTATCAGAGGTTCTGGGGGATGGCTTTCATGTAAGGAAAATAGATAGGGCTGTATTTAAAACAGAACCTACTGGTTGAGGGCACATGGAGGTAGGATTTCATCACTGCTAGCAGAGCTGTGATGACCAAAAACCTTGTGTGAAGCCAGTTGTGAAGCCTGAGGACTCTCATCACATAATAGCTTTCTGGCAGTGACATCATTGAGAAAATATGCACAGTGGTTTTTTAATCATCTTGCTCCTCAGTTGTGATTACTCTTCTGAACTTGGGCTGCTGTGTCCAGACCACAACTGGGGAAGGGACAGAACATTTCAGCCTAGAGAATTTTTCTCCAGGAGAGTGAGCTTCTATCAGCTCCATGAAATTCCTGAATTTGAAAGTGGCTTCTCCTTTCTCTCTACCTTCCCTAGAGAGCAGAGCTATAAGACTGCATTTTCCAATATGGGCTTTTCTGATGATATCTCATACAGTTATAGCTCCTACCAGTGCAACAACCAGCTGGATCAAGGTGATTAGGCTTTTTCATACTGACGTTTCTGGGACCCTTAACATTAAACACTCAAGGGTGGAGGCATGTTCTGTCCAGGTTCACTCAGACTATTTCATCTGCATCATCAGTGATTTTTTTTTTTTTTTTAAGATTTATTTGTCCAAGCCCCCTCCCCCCCGCTTGTTTTACATTCACTGTCTGCTCTCTGTATTCATTAGCTATGTGCTCTGTGTCTGCTTGTCTTCTCATCTTGTCTTCTCATCTTCTCTTTAGGAGGCACCAGAAACTGATCCTCCCAAGGCATCCTAATCAGGAAAAGTTCAGCTTGGAAGCTTTTCCCTGTGTTCAATGTGGGAGAGAGGCACTCAATCACTTGAGCCACCTCAGCTCCTTGGTTTGTTGTCTCTCATTGTCTCTCCTCTTAAATTTTATATTACAGTTCTAACTATTGAACATAATAATCTCTAAGAATGAAATAAATCATTAGTTTAGTTATTTAATTTCCATTTAGGCCATAATTCTTTCTATTTGGGAATACTTCATATTTTATTAGAATTCCTATTTGGGAATTCTTCATATCTTATTGGAATGAATTATAGCAGATAACAGTTTGCCAATTCACAATTTATAGAATTGATAGAATGTGTTTGCAAAAGACCAGATTTACAAGAGATACTAAAGAAGGTGCTGCAGCCTGAAAGGAAAAAAAACAAGGGCAAGAGATCTGGAGAAGAGTTTAGAAATGAAGATCATTAAGAAGAGTAAACTAAGAATAAGACAGACAATAGAACATTATGACAACAGAAAACCAAAGGACAAAATGGATGATGTAATGCCTTTACAGTAATAACACTGAATGTTGATGACTTGAACTCCCCAATCAAAAGACATAGACTGATGGAATGGATAAAAAAAATTATGAGCCGTCTATATGTTGCCTACAAGAGACCCACCTCAGACGTAAGGACACAACCAGGTTAAAAGTGAAAGGTTGGAAAATGTGTTCCATGCAAATAGTAACCAAAAAGCTGGACTAGACCAGATAAATATAAAATAACATGATAATACATGAACAATAATTAGTGCAACTGGCAAATTGTTCCTGTGATTAGTATTCTGTAATTTTCTTCATAGAAAATAAACACTTGCTTTTAAGTGAGGACTAGAGAAGAGATATATTTTTGGATACTTTATTTTTCTTTTTTTTTGAGAAATATGTTTTTATTCAACTGTATTTTGTTTTTATTTTATATTTTCAGTTATTAAATGTACAATATAGTTAAAAAATGGAAAGATTTTCTCTAGAAAGGATATTTTAGCATAATGAATATGCATATTTTACCGGTGTATATACTCTCCTCCTCTCTTGATATTCTTCATAAAAACGTCTCAATGAGTCAGGAATTCTAGGTATCACAATGCTCAAGGCTTGAGTAAAATGTCTTCTCATAATGCAGTTGGCTTGAATGTCTTCTTCCAGGGTCAGAAGGGCTGCTTCTCTACAGCTATAATCTCAGCTCCTGAATATGTATCTGTTTGGAAGATGAGTTGATCAAGGTCAACCTCATTACTGATTGGCACAGAGCGAAACTGCAGGTTAAATATCTCCTTTTTGTTGTTGTTGTTGCATCTGGTTAAAGGCACCTAGATGATTCCATCAGTTCTCCCAGGCTGCATCAAAGCCTTGTCTATCCTATCTGGGTGGTTAGTGGCTGCCATGATATTTCTGCCTCAAGGGAGGTATGTTAATTATTGTTGGAAAAACCTAGGTTTAGAAAAAATGCATCATGGAAAGATGAGAAAATCCCTGAAAGACAACAGACTATCTGAAGAGTGCTCACCAAAAGACACATTCCCAAGGCATCCTAATCAGGAAAAGTTCAGCATGGAAGCTGTTCCCTGTTAACCGCTGGAAAAACAGGGCTATTCTTTTTTTTTTTTAATTTTTTAACAAAACAATTTTATTGGTATGCACTAATGAGGCACAAATTCATCCAAAGTATACAGTTAATGATATTCAGTGTTTTCACATATTTGTGCATTTATCAATACAATCATTCCCAGAGTGCATTTTTCATTCCAATAATATTAATAATAAACACAAAATAAACAAAACTTAACTCTTGATCTCTTAATGCTTCCCTTTCTATACATAGCTGCTATTTTTTTTTCAGTTTTTTTTATTCATAAAAATCAAGATTTTTCACAGTACATACCAATATTTGTAAAATGATATATAAATATATATGCATATATGTGTATTTTCTTACATAAATGTTATTTTATATATATATATATATATATATTTTAAAGGTGTTTAGATTACCTAATTATTACTCAGAAATTACAAGGATTCCCATGTTCCCCACCTCCCACAACATCCCACACCAACATCCTTCATCAGTGTGGAACATCACCCATAATGGATATACACATCCTGGGGCTTCGCCACCAAGCATAGACCGCATTTCACATCATAGACCACCCTCTCTCCCACACAGTTCTGCGTGGTATATGCTGATGTAAAATGGCCTACATCTGTTGCCACAATGCCACTCATGACAACCCCAAGTCCCAAAAAACCCCTGTATTTCGACTGCCTCTCCCCTCCCTGCCCCGAAAATGTCCAGTGGCCACTGTCTCCACCTCACTGTTACAATTTCTTCCATTGCTTGAATCACAATATACGACAGAACACCACCAAGTCCATTCTAGTCCATAGCTCTTCCCCCAATCCTGGGGGTTTGGGGATGGTGATGTCCAC
>JAQZBX010003105.1:0-67262 GCA_029593785.1 Cabassous unicinctus
AAAAAAAAAAAAAAAAGAAAACAGAAACATTACTTCTCACCCAGTAGTAATAAGGGAGATTAAAGAGGATACTATGAACAACTTTATGCCAAAAATCTAGACGATGTAGATGAAATGGAAAAATTCCTAGGAATGTACAAACAACCTACACTGATCCTAGAAGAAATAGAAGACCTCAACAAACCAACCACAAGTACAGAGATTGAAACAGTCATCAAACAGCTCCCGAAAATGAAAAGCCCAGGACGAGATGGTTTTACAGGTGAAAGGCTATCAAACTCATTCTATGAAGCCAATATCACCCTGATACCAAAGCCAGATAAAGATATTATGAAAAAAGAAAATTTCAGACCCATTTCTCTAATGAATACATATGCAAAAATCCTAAATAAAATACTTGCTAAAAGAATCCAGCTACACATTAAAAGAATTATTCATCATGATCAAGTGGGTTTCATACCAGTCACGCAAGGTTGGTTCAACACAAGAAAAAAATCTGCATAATACACCACATTAATAAATCAAAGAAGAAAAATCACATTATCTTATTGATTGATGCAGAAAAGACATTTGTCAAAATACAGCATACTTTTTTGATAAAAATACTACAAAAGATAGGAGTTGAAGGAAATTATCGCAACATGATAAAGGCCATATATGAAAAATCCACAGTTAACATTGCACTCAATGGTGAAAGACTGAAAGCTTTCCTGTTGAGATTAGGGACAAGACAAGGATGCCAACTGTCACCACTGTTGTTCAATATAGTTCTAGGGGTTCTAGCTAGATCAATCAGACAAGAAAAAGAAATAAAAGGCATCCAAATTGGAAAGAAAGAAGTAAAACTTTCATGATTTGCACATCATATGATCCTATATCTAGAAGGTGCCAAAAAATCTACAACAAAGCTGCCAGTGCTAATAAATGATTTCAGGATAAAAGATCAATATGCAAAAGTCAGTGGTGTTTCTATACAATTGTAATGTACAATCTGAGGAGGAAGTCAGGAAAGAATTCCATTTACAATAGCAACTAAAAGATTTAAATATTTAGGAATAAACTTAACCACGGATATAAAGCACTTGCATTCAGAAAATTATAATGCATTGCTAAAAGAAATTTTAAAAACACCTAAATAATTGCAAGAACATTCCATGCTCATGGACTGCAAGACTAAATATCATTAAGATGTCATTTCTACCCAAATTGATATACAGATTCAATGCAATCTCAATAAAAATTCCACCAGAATTTCTTAAACAAATGGAAAACACAATTATTAAATTTAACTGGAAAAGTAAGAGGCTCCAAATAGCCAGAAACATTTTAAAAAGGAAAAATGAAGTTGGAGGACTCTCACTTCCAGGCTTTAAATCATGTTACCTAGCTACAGTGGTTAAAAACAACATGGTATTGGCATAAAGATAGAAACATAGATCAATGAAACTGAACTGATGGTTCAGAAACAGACCCTCACATCTATGGTCAAGTGATTTTTGACATTCCTGTCAAACCCAATGAGCTGAGTCAGAACAGCCTATTCAACAAATGGTGCTGGAAGAACTGGATATCCATAGCCAAAAGAAAGAAAAAGGACCCCTATCTCACACCTATACAAAAGTTAACACAAAATGAATCAAAGACCTAAATATAAAACCAGTACCATAAAGCATCTAGAAGAAAATGTAGAGAAACATATTCAAGACCTAAGGTTTAAGGTTGATTCTTAAACCTTACACCAAAAGTATAAGCAACAAAAACACCTTGAAAAAAAAAAAAAAACGTGGACAAATGGACCCTCCTCAAATTTAAACACTTCTGTTTAAAATGATTTCAAAGGACTTCCTCAAGAAGGTGAAAAGGAAGCCCACTCAATGGGAGAAAATATTTGGAAAACACATATCCTATAAGGGTTTGACTTCCATTCTGTATAAAGAGATCTTACAACTCAACAATAAAGAGCAAGTAATACAATTAAAAAATGAGCAAAAGACTTAAATAGACACTGCTCCAAAGCAGAAATACAAATGGCCAAAAAGCACATGAAAAAATGTACCATATCTCTAGTTTTTAGGGAAATGAAAATCAAAACAAAAATGAGATATCTAATACCACATGGAATGGCCATTATTAAAAAAACAGACAATGATAAGTGCTGGAGAGGATGTGGAGAAATAGGAACACTTCTTCACTGTTGGTGGGATTGTAAAAGGGTACAGCCTCTGTGGAAGACAGTTTGGTGGTTCCTCAGGAAGCTAAGTATAGAACTGCCATTTGATCCAGCAATTCCTCCACTAGGAATATATGCAGAAGAACTAAAAACTGCGCAAACAGACATCTGCACACCGATGTTCATAGCAGCATTATTCACAATTGCCAAAAGATGGATATAACTCAAATGTCCATCAACCAATGAATGGATAAACAAAATGTGGTATATACATATGGTGGAATACTATGCTGCAATAAAAAGAAATGAAATTGGGACACATGAGAACATGGATGAAACTTGAAGACATTATACTGAGAGAAGTAAGCCAGACATTAAAGGACAAATATTGCATGGTCTCATTAATATGAACTAAATAGGAAGAATAAACACATGGGGTTAAAAACTAGAGTATTGGTTATTAAGGAGATAAGAGGAGGGTTGAGAAGAACTACTGATGCTTAATATATGTAGAAGTTTTAATTAACTTGACTCTAAAGTGTGAAAATGGATATAGTTAATAGTAATACATTATAGTGAGTAGCATCTATGTTTATAAATAGGATTGTGGCTGAAAAGGGTAATCTGGAGAAGTAAATGTCAACTGAAAGAAAGCTAAAGAATAATCTAAGGACTGAATAACACAGTGAACCCAGAGGTGGATGAGAATTGTGGTTGAGGGTACAAATGCAAGAGTATCCTTCTGTGAGCTACAGCAGATGTGCATCACTATTGCAGGGTGGTGGGAATGTGGAGAAGCATGGGACAACTAAAATTGGTGTGACCTATAAACTGTGGTTAACAGCAATACTATAATATTCTTGCATCAATGCCAAAGATGTGCTGCGTTGATAATGGAGGTGTATGAAAAAAGTGTGCCAAATGTACCATAGTTGGTGGTAATAGTCTGATGATATTATCTCATAATCTGTAACAAATGCTTTACCACGGTGTGGTGTGTTGATGAAGGGATGTTATATGGGGATTTTACACATGTGCATGATTGTTTTGTATGTCCACAATTTCTGTAATAAAAATATATTTTTAAAAATAGGGTTGGTTGGGGGAAAATACACCAAATGTAAGATAAGGACTATAGTTAGTAGTAAAATTTTGATGATTCTCTTGCATAGTTTTTAACAAATATTTCATAACAATACAAAGTGTTGGTGGAGCGATGATGTATAAGACCCCTGTATGATGTTATGCATGTTATTTTGTAAGTTCACAATCTTTACTATACATATCGTTTATGCATGTTCATGTGTGAATGATATACTGCAATAAAAATATGTTTTAAAAAAAGATTAAATAAAGGCATGACATAGATGGGGAGAAAATATTTACAACTTATACCTGTCAAAGGACTTATATTGAAAATAGACAAAAAATTCCTACAATCAACAATTCACAAAAAGTCATAAAAATAGACAACAGGCTTGAATAGACAACACAGAAGAAGATGTAAATGATTATGATTCCCATCAAAAGCTGCTCAAAATTATTAGTTGTGAGGGACATGTAAATTTAAATCACACTGTGAGATGACTTCATGCCTGCTGTATAAAATAAAATTGAAAAATATTCTGACAACACCAAGATTTAGGAAGTATATGGGGTAAATAGATACCTCTTAGATTTCTGGTGGGAATGTAAAATGGTATAACTACTTTGGAATCTGTGTGTACTTTATTAAGTTATTGATACACTTGCCCTTAATTGTGGAATTCTGATTATACCTACTCACAATTTTATGAGTAGGAAATATTCCCAAATATTGTACAATGAAATCTAACATTCACCATCTTAGATTCTATAGAATGAAGAATAGGAAGAAAAGAAAGTTTCCAAGTAAAATGAGTCACACAAAATAAACCTTGATCTATCCACTGATTTCAATTAAAACTGAATTTCTATTAATTATTTCAAGTTTACAGTGAAATGATGCAAAAACATTCTAAAAACTAATAGTGCTGAGACAATATTATTTCCATGCCATTATGTCAACTTATATAGGTTTTATAAAAACAAATTATTTATTTGAATGATATTTAGACTATATCATTGTATCCCAAAAATTCCTTCTATACTGCGCATATCCTGATTGTATTGATTTTTAAAACAGTTATCCTTTCCACATTGTGACTTTCCCCATTGTGGTTTCAATATATAGTGGGCTGGCATAAGAAAGTAAATGGGACTTTTAGGGAAGCTGCAGATAAAATGCAAAGGCCAGCAGAAAAAGTTTAGTAACTCAGAAATGCATAAAATATATGCATATTATCATCTAATATCAACATATTTTATATTTTAATGTCATAAATATACACCATTTCTTAAAATAAATAAAAAAAGTTTGCAAAAAGAACATAAAAGCAGATGACACACAAAGGCTAAAAACGCAGAGATTTTTTAAAAGTTTAGTAATTTATAAATGCATAAAATATATGCAATGTTATATATAATGTTAACTACACAGCATGTATTTTATTGTTAATAACATGAACAGTTACACAATTTGTTTCTTAAAATTAATATTTTAGTAAAAGAACTGAGATTCTATACACTGGTTTGGGGATGCTAAGTGTGTTTAAAGTACTCATGTGACATCTCATGGTCGTATCTCAGTGATATTTGCATCGCGAGTTTCTCATATCTTCTCATATCTTGTGTCATTTAAATGCCATAAACTCTATTAAAATCACGATTCCCAAGAGTAGAGATCTTAGTGGTTTTGAAAGTACTCCCAAGAAACAGAGAAATGTGATGAACTTAAAGGAAAATGTAGAATTTTTGGATATACTTCATTCAGGCAAAATTGCTGCTGCGATTGTTAGCCTTTAAGGCATTAATGACTCGACTGTAAGGCATATTAAGAAAAAAGAGAAGGAAATCTGCGAAGCTGTTGCTGCAGCTACACCAACTGGAAAGCATCTATATGAACCATTAGATCTGCATCTATCTCGTGTATAAAATGCAACACACTTTTGGGTGCAGAATTGTTATTTTAAAAAAGGCATTCCAGTATACTCTGACATCATATGAGAAAAGACCAAATCCTTATATGATTCCCCAAAGGGTAATGAAGGTCTACCACTACACATTTTCATTACAGCAGAGCATGGTTTGAAATTTTTTTAAAAAAAGGTTTAGCCTACCCAATGTAAAAGTAATGGGATAGGCTGCCTCTGCCAATCAAGAGGCTGCTACTGAGTTTTCTGAAATCCTGAAGAAACTGACTGAAAAGAAAGGCTTCAAGCTAGAAGAGATATTCATGCTGATTAAACTGCCCTATATTGGGAAAAGAATGCCTCAGAGGACCTACATCAGCCTAGAAGAATATTGAGAACCAGATTTTAAAGACAATAAGTACCAGTAGGGAAGTTCAAATGTTATTTATTTAATGTCTTTTGTTAACATGCAATATGGTCAGGGTTATTCTCCTCAAATTTGCTTCATTTTTTAAAAAATTCCATATTTAGTTCCTATTTTTATTTCTTTATCATACAATATTTTTCATACAGTAAATTACATATATGACCTACAGATAGCCTATGACCAAATACTTAATCTTAATTTTAAAATAACGTTCTGTAAACACCCCATAAAAGAAAAAGAAAATATTCAGGCTTCTCTGGTACAAAGAGAGAGACAAAAAATTTACATGGATTTTCCTAATACCCATTATGTGGATGTGATAACTGTATTTGCTTATGGAGTAAACCTGTGTTCTTGGTGTACTTTGACCACAAAGTAGATATGGTAGACTGAAGTAAATTTTCTATACAGCCAGGAATGTTCCAAAAATTGGGAGGGAAAAGAAGGGTCAGGGTAACACAATCTAGCAATATTTCTCCAACTTAGCAAAATGGAGATGTCATAATTATTCTCCATTTTAAGGCTGTTCTTCTAAGATAAACTATTCTCCCTTGTAAAGCCATCATTCTTTGGACACGATTTGGAAGCAATGTAGTTTAATCTGCAAGTAAACTCTGAAATGGGATAAAAATGCATTGAATTATTTCCAAGGTGAAACTCTACCTAAAGCTTAAAATATATTTTCTATTTTATTTCTTAACCTAGATTATGTCAAACCATATTTTAACTATTGTTTATTAGAGATTCTGCAATGAAAGCAACTATTTCAAAAAATAAAAAATCCAAACAACACAAATTTATCTGTATTTGAATGGAATTATCTTCTTATCAAATTTCTAAGGTAGCATTAGAGTCCAAATATGAAAATTTCTTGCAATTTAAAAATGCTAGAATTTAAATCAAATCATTTTAAAAATACCAAAAAATAAGTCTCATTCTGCTGAGGATAACTGGAAAAAGGAATTATCTATTTCTGTCTCTAAAATGATATAAATATTTGGCTTACCTCCTAGGTGTGTATGTGAGAATCAGGCCCAAAGCGATACAACAAAAGCTGCGATAGATGAAATTGGATATAAATTACTTCCCAGGTTCCAGACTAATCCCTGGGTGGTGAGTGCATGAGTCAGCATGAAAGTCTTTGAATATTGAACTGACATTGAAACTACACACAAGAAGCAATGCAGATCTTGTGGTCTTAACATAATTTTTGTCAGATACCTGCTATTTTAAAAAAATAACATTTTCCACAGAATTTTAACAGTACTTAGTGTCTCAGAAATTAATACTAAAAGTGCATGGGATACTATCCAATAACTTGATATCTTAAACATTAGCTATGTCTAGATAATGTCTAGATAATGTCTTAGAACAGGATAATGTTAACAATATTCAAGGAAAGAAATGTGAATAGATGACAACACTAAGAATACCCAGTTGTTTAAATTATGAGATAGAGACTTTAAAAAGTTATTATAATATTTCTTAATAATGTAAAAGTAACATCATAAAAAATAAATGTAAATAAAGAGGTTAAAGCTTAAAATAGAAATAATGAAAAAAAATGAAATTTTAAAATAGAAAAATAAATATTTGTTATCAAGTATTCAGTGAATAGTCCCAAGAGAAAATTGTTGATGACAGTGGAAATGATCAGTGAAATTTAATGTAAATTATTAGAAACTGTCAAATTTGATGAACAAAGAGAAAACAAAATTTTTTTAAAAATCCAGAACCTCAGAGATGTGTGGGACAATATTAAAGATCTGACATACATATCATTAGGTTCTCAAAAGGATAAGAGAAAGACATTGCTATAGAAACAAAAAAATATTTGAAGAAATAATGGTTGAAAACATTCCAACATTGGTGAAAGATATAAGTTACCAAATGCAAGAAGCTCATTAAACTAAAGAAAATTAAAAATAAGAATGCCAAGAGTTTTTGTAATAAAGCTGCTGAACACCAAAGAAAATTAGAAAAAAAAATACTTGAATGTAGCCAAAGAAAATGACACATTAGGTAGAGGGAAAATATATTCATGGTATATAATTATTTAATAAGGTGTTGCATTCAGTTTGCTAGGTTTTTTTGAGGATATTTATGTCTATATTTCATAAGGAATATAGGTGCATAATTTTATTTTCTTTTGGTATCTTTATTTGGCTTTGGTTATGGCAATATTGGCCTCATAGAGGGAATTAAGGAACTTCCCTTCCTTTTGAATTATTTGGAGAGTTTGAGAAGAATTGGGGTTAATTCTTCTTGGAATATTTGGTAAAATTGACCAGTGATCTGGTCCTGGGCTTTTCCTTCTAGGCAGGTTTTATTAATGATGTAATCTCTTTATTTGCTATAAGTGTATTTTGATCTTTTATTTCTTCTTGAGTCAGTGTAGGTAGATTTTGTGTTTCTAGGAATTTGTCCATTTCTTATAGTTTAATTTGTTAACATACAGTTGTTCATAGTATCCTGTTTGTGATAAGTTCATGTATAAATTTGGCTAGATTACGGTGTCCAATTGCTTGTCAAACAAACACTGACCTGATTATTACTGCAAGGATATTTGTGGATTTAAATCAGCCAGCTGATTGCATCTATGATGGTTGAATCTACACTAAAAAAAGGAGATAGCTTTCAACAATGAAAGAAGTCTCATCCAATAAGTTGAAGGTCTTAAACTGAGACCTGATGATTTCAGCAGTCAGAAAGAAGATTAGATTGGGCCTACCAGGATAATCCAGGATAGTGTCTTCATCTCAAATTTCATTACCTTAGTTACATCTGCAAAGCCCTTTTTGCCCTGTTATGTAATATATTCACTGATTCCAGGAATTAGGACATGTCCATCTGTAGGAGACCATTTTCTCCTCTATCACAATCTCCCAAAGAAATAAGCATGACTCTCTTATATCATCTTCATTTAATTGGATCCCTATAAACCATAAATCACTCTCTAATGTCTCATATAACATTACATTACACAGAAAAGCTAATTATTTCACTCAGGACCCATACTCCACTTGGTTCTTATTAATTGATAAGTTTTATGTTACCAGGATGGGAGTACATGAAATAGATTATTTCTGACTACATCAAGCACTCAAGACATTCACTCTTGTCCAGTTTGACTGTGCCTTTAACTTTCCACTTGTCATCCTGGGGGTATAACTCTAGTTGTTCCCCTTTAATGTTTACTACAACATCTTCCATAGCTTATTGTATACAGCCATTTTATCATCTTCCTATCTAACTCTGGCCAAATTTCTTCTTGGCTATCTGGGAATGAATGTGAGGATTGCAACACAAGAGACAAAGTAACTTAGTTGGTAAATTTGCTTCTGTCAATAAAGAAAATCCCAGTTGAACTGCAAATTTTGGAGGGTGATCTGTTTCTAGTGACAGACACCCTGGTGATTGCTGATTGCCACATGATTTCTCTTATCAGGTATTACATGACACTTGGTCCTTGAAATTGAGCAGAAAAAATTTATATCCACAGCTGAGAATTTTGCCTTTTAGATATGAAAATTTTCTTGCCTGAATTTATTTGCAAAATGATTATTTTTGATATTTTTACTATGTTTTATCCGGGCTGTTAGTAGTATGATTGTATTCTCATTGAACATTATTGGAGACTGATTGTACCAAAGCCAGAAACAAAGGACCAATGTAAAATGCATAGATCATCTACACAATTATATCAAATATTGTTAGACAGGTCTTAGTTAAGAGGGGGACCAGCATAGATAAATAATTCATTCATAATATTTGCATTTCAGAAAGGAAAAATATAAGATTTTCTACATTGTGTTTTTATCATGGACATATGAATTTAAAGAAGCTCACTTTCTCTAGTCTAATCCAATATTCCCTAGTGTCATAAATGAGTATGTATCCAGGAGAGGCATATGAATAGAAGATATAACAAACCTACAGTGAAGCATCATCAAATGGACCACACTATTCTTACTGAATAAGAATCAGCAAAACATTTATAACATCCAAACCACATTCACAAATACACCATTTCTTTACACTAGAAAAAATGCTAATCCAAAATAAACAGGAAATTTGTTTCTAGTGGACTAGTTTTTAACTGGTTGTGGAGTGTATCCTGTAGCCAAATAAAAATGCACCATAATGTCAAGTAAGCACTTTATTTTATATAATTAGCTGTATTATAGATATCTATGCTTTATATTATATAATAATATACTTGCTCTATAACATATAATATGTAAGATATATTACCTATTATATCCTACATATACATATGTATTTTTTATCTTATAGCAAGTGAGAATTTCTGAAATTGTCATCAGAAAAAAAAAGCTCTTTATCACATTAGTTGGTATCATTTGATGACTTGGAAATAACAAACTCAATGTGCTAGAAAAGTTTTTCAGAAATATGCTTGTAATTAGAAAGCCTCCACACTGGTGTGATGATAAAAAATCTCAATTCTGGGGGAAAATAATTCTATAGGTCATTAACTGTACCACAAAATGCGCACATCTGTCTGTGAAGACACTAACTGGGATTCCATCGGGCAGCTCCGATGCTTCTTGCTCTCCCTTGTGTCACTCTCCTGCTATGGCACTCTCCTGCTACATCATCATCACCTGCTCATGCGGCCTGATAGCTCACCCACACGTGGGGTCTGGGGACAGGGCTTGATGGCCCATGCACCTTCTATATTTTTTCTTTATTTTACCAGGAGGTCCTGGGGATTGAACCCAGGTGCCTCCACATGGGAGACGAATGCCCAAACATTTGAGCCACATCTGTGCCCCCAATTTTCAGAATTTAAAAGCTTCTGCCCCCAAAGAAAACTCTAACACTTCTAAAATTTCACAAATCTGATGATTTATATATACCCTTCAAAATTATTATATATGCATGCACACATGGAAAACAAATATCTTTTGAGACATTACAAAATGCCAAAATACATACATACTTTGAACTAAAAGCTTTATACCAATTACCAATGCAAAGAAGATTGGCCCTTTATTACACACTGGCCAGATAGCAAGAAAAACATGTGCTTAGATGACAAAGTATTACTTGTGCACTTCTCAAACTATAATGAAGCAATACAAGAATAAATAATAAATAAATTAATTAATAATGTCTTTCTGTCTTCAAGTTTAGACGAGAAAAATAATATGGCAAAGAATGCAGCCATTTTCCCAAATGCTTGTTTTACTTATGAGATTCAATCTACAAAATTATTAAGAAGTCTGAAAAATATATTAAATCTAAATCTCCCTCATTTTGCTAAAAAGGTGTAATTGTTCCACAAAAATCTATCAGTAAATTCATAGAGGAGAAAGCAAATTTTCATTACATACTCAGTTTTGATCTTTCTGTCTTTCACGAAATTCTGGATTAGTAGTGAAGAAATGAAATAGTTCTCATCCAAAGAAACTTCTATATTGCCACAATTATTAATGAGATTTTTACTAATTATTAGGTATTAAAATACCATTGAGCCCAAAACTCACATACCAGGCATGTAATTCTTTTATGAGGTTACTCCAATGGCAGGGGAAAATGGTACCAGAGATTCTGGAGTTTGGAAAGAAATTTGAACAGATCTAACATAACTTTAATTTTTATTACAAGCATTAATTATATCCTAGAAGGACATTGGTATCTTGAATGAGAAGAACAACATGGAGAGGGTTTGGGGGGATTACAGGTGAAAGGAAATAGACCACATACTATTTTACAGCTTCAAGCCATTATGCTGAAATGCTTTATATCCTCCAAGGGCTCATCCATTGTCATCCAATTGTTTGGTGAAATGAGGCTTTGCAGTACCTAATTACTACTGCTATCTTATGGATAATTATTTTAATTTTCAAATATATTTTCTTTAGAGAGGCTTTATGACAAATGTTATTATTGTTAAGAAGATAATATTTAAATGGCCATTTAGAAGGGAAGTGAAAAGGCAAACTTTTATATACAGCAGTGCTCATCCAAAATGGTTTAAGGATATATTTGTTTGGAGTATAGACATGAAAGAGATAAAATATCTAAAGCAGATTACTTTAAGACTATAATTGCTAAGAATAATGTGGAAATAAGTACAAAATAAACTGGCTGAGACTGGTGCAAATTTTCTGTCATATCATGTGGTCAGACAAGAACTTGCAAGTAAGAGAGCTAAATCCATATATGCATTCCTTTTAGGAATATGATTTGAGTAATTCTACATATGGTCATAATATGTTAAAATATTATTACCAATGCTTTAATATCTCTAGGGTTTGGCAAGAGTTTGAAGTAAAGCATAGTAATATACATTTAAACATTCAATCATTTAATCATTTGCTCAACAAGTATTCAACTACTGACCAGTTTTTG
Source organism: Cabassous unicinctus (assembly GCA_029593785.1). Classification (NCBI taxonomy): domain Eukaryota; kingdom Metazoa; phylum Chordata; class Mammalia; order Cingulata; family Chlamyphoridae; genus Cabassous; species Cabassous unicinctus. The sequence goes on from JAQZBX010003105.1 coordinate 11,966, forward strand.
TGTTGTAGAAACAAAGAAGAATGAGAACAAATACAAGTGGAAGATTTTAGCAATTATTTTGGAATATAATCTTGTATAATTTCTAGTATATTTAAGCTAAACTTCTTAGAAGCTTGACTTGTATTCATAACTTTTAAAGGGAAAATATCATGCACATTACTATTACTATTTAAAGCTAATGCATTAAAGTACATTCTCAGGCAGAAGTGATTACTTGTCAAAGGGGTAATATAGAAATTTAAAATGTTTCTTTGAAAATTGTGTGACCATCAGTTAAATCAATAACAAGTGAATCACGCTATTTTTTTTTTAAGTAATAATTTTCTTAGTGCTGATATAACATCCTTGTTCCTAAGGCTGTATATCATGGGATTACACATTGGAGTCAAAATGGTGTAGAAAAGAGATAGTAGTTTGTCTGTTCCTGCAGAGTGATTGGATTTGACACTTAAATAAGTGATGGTACTAGATCCAAAGAATAAAACAACAACCATCAGGTGAGAAGAACATGTGGAGAAGGCTTTGGCCCATCCTTGCACTCTTGGCAACCTCAGAATGGTGGAAATGATTTTGCTGTAGGAAGCAAGTATTAACATAAAAGGGAATGCAACAAACAACATAACTACTAAATAGATACCTCATGCACTGATGTTTCCCCACAGGCCATCTTGAGAAGGGGAGGGATGTCACAGAAGAAGTGTTTAATTTGGTTAGAATCACAGAAATGCAGAGAGAAAATTTGACATGTTTGCCCTATCTGGACTGGAATTCCACTGATCCAGGAACCAATTGCAAGCTGAATACATGTCTTTTCGTTCATGACTACAGGATAGTGTAGTGGGTTACAGATGGCCACATAGCAATCATAGGCCATCACAGCCAGGAGGATGTGGCCCCCTGCATAAGGAGGGAGCACATTTCACCTTACAAACGATTCTCTCCTGAGTCCAAAGGTCCACCAGAATTCTGGGGAGAGTGACAGACACATAACAGATTTCCAATGAGGAAAAATTTGCCAGGAAAAAATACATGGGTTTCTGTAGTGTAGAGTCAAGCCTGGTTATTAAGATTATGAGGTTATTTGCAATTAAAATAATCATGTAAATGATAGAGAACACTCCAAAAAGAAACCCTTGGAGATTTGGAAGGTCAGAAAATCCCAGGAGTACAAATTGCATCACTGTGGAAACATTACCTTCTGCTTTTTTCTTTTCATGTTTCATCTGTAGGAAGGATTTGATTAGAAATAAAAATTGTTATATTTTCCTTGGCTTTTGCTTTCTCCTATATAATTTTAGTACTATATATCTACCAATTTTACAAACTCCCTCTAAGAAAAAAATGTTATGCCTACCAATGTCTTTACATGTCCATAAGAAAAAAATGTCTCTTCAAAAAATCTTTGAGTTATATTTCCTTTTTGAAGGTGATGACATGTGAATTTAAATTTTGCTGTCTATTTGAATGCTTGAAATCCCAAATTCTGAATTTATGTTCAGTTGTAATAATCATTCCATTCTTTCAACTGGCCATGCTTTTCTCCTCTCAATTGCTTTTTTCTATTACCAATTAAAATTAATTTCATTGTGAGAGTAAATAGTTTGTAAGCCATCTAAAATAGTTTTGCAAATGAAGCATGCAAATATATTTAATTAAATTATGGTGGCTTTCCTGTACTGTCTCCAAAGTCTTTAGCATTATTTATATCTAGCCTCTTTTAGTATAAAAATAATGATGAGCTCAACACCAAATAATATGGAATGCCTTTTAATCTTTTAAACTGTGTTTGTATTTGAATGGATGGTATGTGAAGTCAAAAGTCACATGTTTTATTTAGATTTTGCAGTGGGAGGAAAAGGAACTCTAAAATCATCTTCTTGTCCAAGAAAGCTTAAGAGGTCAGTTAAGTTCACTTGGCATCTGGCTCAAGCAAGCAACGTTACCTAGAACTTGCAAATCTTAATGCTGAATTACAAACCATTTTATAGAAAGTACAAAAACTACAACTTTTGTATGGATCTGGTTTCTCTGAGTTCTTGAAACTTTTAGAAGATACTATTTATACAACTCAGAAATAAAATCACAAGATAATTAAGCTACACATTTATACCATTATTCATTCACATACTTCATGTTTACTTTTCTGGTCACCCTAGTGAAATAATGAATTTCTCTGATGCAGGGATTGTGTTATCAGATACCGAATCTATCATGGCAAAGTATGTATGTTTGTTTTCAAAGAGAGGTTTATAAAATCAAATTGAGAGCAGGAAATAAAAATCAGAAATTGGCAAATGCAATGAGAAGGCTTTCTTTTTTTTTTTAATCAAGAAGAATTCTTTAATGACAAAAATGAAAACTGATCAATATTCCCTAATATTTTCAGCTTCATTTATCATGGGACTTAACTCTTATCATACAAGGTCTTATCAATAATATATACTCCCGATTTGATAATGCACAGTAGTATCATGCTCATTATATAGGTACAATTTGATTTTAATGAGATAGATTTCCCAGATTTAATACATGTAAAACACTTAAATCCATGGTTAACATTCAATAAATGTTAGCACTTATGATGATGACAATGGTAATAATCTTTGATATGCTGGCCCACCCATTATATTACAAAGTGCTTTGCATTTTGTTTACATTTGATATTACAATCATAAAAGTAAGAACATTCCAAAGGCTATCTAAAACAATCTTTGATTATTTTTTTTAAAATCAAGAATTTATCTTTTCATTTTATGGAATTGAATATTCTTTGCCAATGCCTGTTCTGTTAGATAAAATGCTTTGCTAATGTTTTGCTATATATATATGTATATAGATTGATATGATGACTTAATTAACTCAAGCATAAGAAAACAATACACAGACTTATAATTATTTATTTTATTAAACTTCTGTTAATAATTAGGAGTATATGAAATAAGCAGAAGATTGTCTACAAACAGAGGTCCAACTTCTGCATCATAATCCTTCACGAGATGCATAAATATAAATATAGGCTCACCAAATTGGGGGACACACTGACATACCTGGGTCAACTCTGGCCAGAGTCCCAATTGGATGCAATATATATATATATATATATATATATATATATATAGTGAACATTTGTTAATAATTGAAAGAATATGAAAAAAGTGAAGGATTGTTTATAAGGGGTCCAACTGCCATATCCCAATCCCTCATGATATGCAAACATACATTCCTAAGCTCACAACACAGGGGGACATACTGACACACCTGGCCCACCTCTGGCCAGAGTCCCAATTGGATGCAATATAAATATCTATATGCATATCTAGATTAATAAGTCTATACTGGCAATTAGAGTGAGAAACAAGTATAACAAAATCAATCAAAAGGTTAAATCAATATTGAACTGAGTCACAAAATGACAGAAAAATACAGCAATCTTACATACAAACTCACCCACATCTAGCTTTTGGCTGGGAAGTCCCGAATCAGCAGCCGATACCAGAGTCTTGATTGAACACAACACCTGTGCAGAGCACCTTCTCCCAGGGTGGGACTTCAACTGGCCTGACCAGGGACTCTCCCTTTTATTGCTCTCTTAATCAATGAACTTAATATATAGATGCCAACTTGTGAATACAGTGCCACTTCCCGTGGAAGTGGCCAGCCTCCTCAGGAAGGAAGACAACACTCCTGAGAATGCATCATATCTCTTTTTAATCATTACAAACATCCCCAATGTGTCCACTGTTCTAGTTCTCATCATTCTTCCTAAAATATGAAAAGTGCTGACTAGTAAGGCATTGGTTTGCTGATTAACAAAGTTTCCTGCATGATGTTTCACTTTTAGGTTTGAACAATACTCACTAAACTTTTTCCCAATACACCTTAAAAAACAACAGATACATGCAAAAATAAATTTGGTAATGGACAGAAATTCTTCAGGCTTACCTGTTTGTATCAAAGGAAATTTCATGCTTACCTTTAATGATTGAGATAAAGAAATGTGTTTTTTTTAGTGTTAGGTATTTTAATTATTGGAACAGGCATTGTCATCTTCTAAAATATATTCTGCTGTAAGAACAAATAGTGATCTTTAAGCATGAAATATTCTCTGCCCTGGGGATCAGCACATTTCCCATGTTAATTTCTAAATGAACTAAACCATTCTTCCTGCCACTCAAATTTGGAACAATCAAAAACCTATCTGACCTTACTATTTCTAAAGTATTTTCTCAGTTTTTCTATAACTTTTGTTGCTAACTTCAGAAGTGTTTCATTTTACTCTTGGCAATAGAGATTCAGTCACATATTGAATAATATATTTATGATATATTGTTACATATTTACCTTATAAGGCCTGGTAAAATTAAAGCTGTTTTAGCAGAGTACAATCAGTGGAAGACTTAGAAGCCATGTGTTCAAATCCCTACCCTTTAGTATATGGCCAGTTGAATTTCTATGTGTCAAATATTTGTAAAAATAAAGAAATGATGGTACTTCAATTGCAGATGGTCTTAATTTTAAAAGACATTGAGAAAGGAAATAGACCCATTTTAAGCGTTACGGATATTTTGTCTAATTTGAGGGTGGTGGACTCACAAAACTTTTAAGTCAATTAAGGATAAACAATTAATTTAAATTTAAATAAGTATATTAAATGGATCAATTAATGAAATCAACGTATCTTAATATTTTATCTACAAATTTAAAATTTGTGATTATTGAGAATATCAGGAATTTATAAATACATAAGATTTAAACTAAGCTGTTCTATGAAAGATGCAAAAGTAAACTCTCTTAGTAGAAGTTTTTATGCCATGGAAAATTCAGTACAAAGTATCTAAAGATGTTAGAACAGTGATGTCATACTCAACATGAATATCTCTACATTAAAATTGGCCAGATGTGCCTCATTACTTCCCAGACAACAGAAAGTGTGTTGGGAAAGGTCAGGAGGGATAATTAAAGAAAAGCAGTCATTTATTCCTTTTGAGTTGTACAAATTGGAAACAACATACAGATCTTCCAGTCATGTACCATCATTAAAATTTAGTCCCAAAACCATACCAAGCTCTAGGAGTATCTAGAAAATGTAAACTCTAGCTGTACCTCCATATGACCAGCTAAGACTTTCTCTATCATTAAATAAGGTAAAAATGAATATCAATGAAAACTAATGGTTTTCTAACATTTGTGTGTTTCTGGTCATCTAACTATGCATTTGAACAATTTTTCCCTGCACAGAACAGGCCTGAATGCTCAAAACTTAAAATTCTAAGTAGTTACTGCATCCAGCTTGGAGTCAAGTATCTATGATTGCTTGTTTCCTCTTATTTTAAAGATTATAAAACAATAGAATTGGTGCTTTAACATGCTACTTCCATCATATTCATGGGCATGCAATCACAAAGTACAGTAGAGGAGAATACTTCAAGTTTATAGGAGTTAGAAATAAATTCCTCATGTATAAAAATAAATGCATGGATAGAAGGACAAATACGTTATAAACACTGATCTACACAATGACCATGCATTCAAAGCTATCACCATTAAGAGGTTCTCACCAATTATGATTTCTTCTATTTTATGATTTTTAAAAATTTTACTCATTAAAACACCATCTCATTTTGTTCTTAAAATTCATTTTAATAATAGCAAATGGTGGTGAGCATTACCACAATTTCTAAACTGAAAAGCATGCCCAGACTTCTAGAATGGCTGGATGAGCAGTTCAGAAATGATAAAATTTGACAAAATTGTCAATTGCAATGACAAAAATTCTTGAAATTGACCAAAAAATTGTGAAGTGTTTACTTATGAAAATAAAGTCAACTTCAATAAGAATAGTGGTGATCAGTTGCATTTTTGCCTGAGTATTATTCCATCTGCTACTCAGCTCCATGAAGAAGACCTATCACCATACAAGACATGAGGATGCCCATTTCTCTTATATCTGTTGCATGAAGCTTATTTCATTTTTAGCAAAGCATGGCAAATTCCATGCCTAAGGACATTGTCAAATATATTAAGAGTCTCAGTGGCAAATAATAAGGGAAGACCAATATTACAACTAGCCTTAAGTCCCTCTGAGTTTTGGAAGAGAACAGACAGAAATTTAATGGGCAGTTCTGGAGAATGAGAAAGTATAGTGCATTGATAAGCTCCAACTCACCCCTAGTTTCTGAACTGCTCTGCATATGTACAAGGGTGCATATATACACTGGGGGTACCAAGAAGCATGCCAATAAGTTACTTGTCCATGTATGAATGTAACCTTGTTAATACAGAAAATAAAATTCAGAAAAGAGTAAATTGAATGCCTTCTTTAAGTCACATATAGATGCATCACGAAGAGTAGAAGTCTTACTGGCTTCAAGTTGTTTAAACACATCTTGCCAATCAGTGGCTGATCAGTAAGCTATGCTGATCCAAGAATAATCTTCAGTAAATAAGACTTTAGAAAACAAAACAAAACAAAACAACTGGGCAGAGACATAAGTGGCTCAACACAATAAAGGAATTCGACTACACAGAATTAGTCTGTGCAAGTCACTAAACAAACAGAAATAGCAACAACTGCTAACTATAGAGGGAATTAAAATCCAGAGTTGCCAAAATATATTATCTAAAATATTCATATCTAACCAAAAGTTTTGAGGCATGCAACAACCCAAGAAAGTGAGACACATATAGAGATAAACAACAAAAGCAACAACCACAAAAAAAAAAAAAAAAAAAAAACTTTATAAACTGTGTCTGAGAGATGCTAATTGTTGGACTTAGAAGATAAAGACTTCTTAATATCCACTATTTTAAATATTATCAAAGAACTAAAGGAACACTTGTTTAAAGAATATTAAGAAAGAATGATTATAATGACTCATCAAATAGACAAGAGCAATATATGAAAATTATTTAAAACATGCAAGTGGAAATTCTAGGTATAAGGAATACAAAAACAAATGAAAATTTTACTATAGATGCTCAATAGCAGATTTGAACAGGTGTAAGAAAAAACTAGCAAACTTGAAAATAAATCCACATAGATGATATGATCTGAAAATGCAAAAAAAAAAAAACAATAATTAAAAATAAAATTAGACAGTGTCTCAAAAACCAGTGGAATATCTTAAAGCTCACTAAAATACATGTATTGAGACTCTCAGAAAAAAAGAAGAAAGAGAAAGGAAAATAAAATATACTTGAAGAAAAATAATCACCAAAATACCCCATATTTTATTTTTAAAAAACATGAAGCTACACGTAACAGGGGATTACACATAGAACCATCATATTTAACTGTTGGTTTCCAAAGATAAATGCAAAAATATTCAAAGCAACAAGAAAAAATCAACTAAATTCTTGTCAGAAACAATGGAGGACAGAATGCAATAGGATAATATATTCAAATTACTGATAAAGGAAAAAAAAGTCTGTCAAAAAAGTGTTCTATATGCAATAAAACTATATTCAAAAAGGAAGGCAAAATAAAGACATATTAGACCAACAATTGTTGAGACTGTTTGTTGCTAGAAACCCTATATCACGAGAAACATTAGAGAAAATCTCTCATTTTGAAAGGGGGTGATACCAGAAAATAACTCAAAGTTACACAAAAATACTAGAGCCATGGTGAATGTAAGTACATAGGTAATCATAAAATACAATTAAAATATGTATTTTTTCACTTTTAAAGGATTTATAGCCAAATGTTACAAAAATATTTAAAAACAATAATTGTAATCTCTATTTTTGTGCTCATCATTACCAATCTTTATAGAAATAATAGAAAACTATAAAGGAGTGGCATGAACAATTTTAAACAATGGGTTATCAAGCTTAGACAAAAAACTTTCTACGCATACCAAAATTATTCAAGGAGATGCACAAAATTAAATATCTTTATAGACCTATAACATGTAAGGTAACTGAATTACTAGTTAAAAATATCCCCACATACAAACTCCAGCACCAAGTATAGGTTTAACTAGAAGGGACAGATGAGTCATGTGTAGGGAAGACATAATTGAGTCCAACTCTGTCACTCTCAGGAGCAAAAACTCCAAAGTAGGGCCCACCAGCAAGGCACCAAATTCTGGAGCTATCTGCTCTGACCATAGGACCTAGGTGTTTCCAGAGCTCTCAGGAGTCCCATGATTTGGGATAGTATCCACTTTGGCAGTCTATGAGATCTTGATGAGACGTGCGTAAGCGATAACTCTGGGATGAACTCCCAATTCACTTTGAGGTCTCTTAACCATATAAACTCATTTCCCTGTTTTATTTAAGATCTTTTTGCTTTTGCATTGCTAGTCAGTGTTTGGTAGCAATCCTTTGGTGCCAGGGAGTCTCATCCCTAGGAGTCATATCCTATGCTGGAGGAAGGTAATGCATTCATATGCTGAGTTTGGCTTAGAGAGAGGCCAATTTTGAGCAACAAGAAGGCTCTCAGGAGGCAACTCTTAAGCATCCCACAACAATAGGCTAAGTTTCAATTTCAAGATCAAAGGTTCAAAAGCATGGTCATCAATATCAAGGGCCCATCAGTGTATCATCCTCCTTCACCAGACATTGCCCCAGCACTTGGGGGATTGTTGCTGTTCCATTAGAGAATGTGGAAGAGCTCTCCAGGATGGAATTCAATATTCTCTCAATAACGGTTTGAGTCTCCTCCCATTGTGAAAATGCCCCATGAACATTTGAACATTTTTATATACCTTATATGTATTCCCAGGTGAACTTCCTCCCCTGTATCCCCCATCATTGACAACCCACACCAATGATCTTCCCCTACCACAGTTGTAACCCTTCTGTGATCCAAAGCTTCTTCAAAAAATGAAGCCATTAAAGTATCCAAGAGACATGTGTCTTTGGGCTGTCCATGTGCCAGCTGGACCATGTCCTCAGTGGAGTTGTAACACTTACTCTACAGCTTATTGGAACCACCCAGGACTACTAAAAAGGAGATGATGATGGACAATGACTATCCCAAGGAACAGAGACAGTCTGCAACTGCGAGCTAGATAGTCCTATCCATCTTCCCCATGGGATATAAGCCCCCTCTCAATTAGATGTGGAGTGGACATCACCATCTCAGCATCCTCAGGATTGGGGAAAGAACTATGGACTAGAGTGGACTTACTGGTATTCTACTATAGACATATTGTGATTCTAGCAATGGAAGAAATTACAACATTGATGTGGAGCCAGTGGCCACTGGAGGCTCTGGAGGCAGGGAGAGGGTAAAACAGTTGTAATTTGGGGGCTTTTTTGGGACTTGGGAATCATCCTGAATGACACTGCAAAGACATATATAGGCCATTTTATATCATCCCATAACATGCACAACTGTGTGGGAGAAAGTGTAGGCTACAATATGAACTATGGTCCTTGCTTAATGGCAAAGCCCCAGAATGCATTTATAAATTAAAATAAATGTGCCACAATAATGAAGGATGTTTATGTGGGAGGTTTTGGGAGGTGTAGGGAGTGGGGCATATGGGAATCTCTATAGTTTTTGTGAAACCCATTTATGTAATCTAAGCATCGTTTAAAAAATTTTAAAAAAACCTACTATAAAAAAATAAAGTTAAAAAAAAATTATCCCCACATAAATCTGATGCCAAAGTCTAGAAGACTTCAGTAGTGTACTCTACCAAATCTTTGAAAAGAAATAATAACAATTCTCAAACTCATCCAAAACAAAATGGAGGAGTGGCGCAATCATCACAAGCCATTCCATGAGGCCAGTGTTATTCTGAAACAAAATCTAGAGACGATATAAAAAGAGAAACAACAGCTCATTATCCCTGATGAATATAAACAAAAACTCACTGAAAATATTATGATCCAAACCCAACAATTATGAAAAGGATTTATTCACAATGACTAATTGTACTTTATCCCAATTGTACAAGTTTTATTTGACAAATGAAAATCAATGTAATGATTATGTTTTGATTGATTCAAGGGGATTGCCTATATTATTCCTCCATTTCTTCATATATTTGAAATTTTACATGATTTAAAAGGGAAAATTCCACCCTTCTGTTGCCATTACAAATCAATAATTTAATTCTCTAGTAATCCATTTTTTTATTCTTCATTTATAATTCACAATTCTCTGATGTTCTCATTCTTTTTTTATTTTTTATTTATTTTTAAAAGATACTTGGATTATGTAAAATATTACATAAAAAATATAAGGGATTCCCATATGCTCCACTTCCCACACCTTCCACTTTTCCCCACATTAACAACCTCTTTCATTAGTGTGGTACATTCATTGCAATTGATGAACACATTTGGAGCATTGCCTCTAAGCATGGATTTTAATTTACATTGTAGTTTACACTCTCTCCCATATAATTTTGCAGGTTATGGCAAGATATATAATGGCCTATATCTGTCATTGCAATGTCACTCAGGTCAATTCCAAGTCCTGAAAATGTCCCCATATTGCACTTCTTTTTCCCTCTCCCTGGCTACAGCACATCCAGTGGTCACTGTTTCCACATCAATGATATAATTTCTTCCATTGCTGGAATCACAATAAGTCTACAGTAGAACACCAGTAAGTATAATCTAGTCCATATTTTATTACCCAGTCCTGAGGATTCTGAGATGGTGATGCCCATTCTGTCTCTAATTGAGAGGGTGCTTCGATCCCATATGGCTGATGGATGGGACTCTCTTGCTTGCAGTTGTAGACTCTCTCTGTTCCTTGGTGTGGTGGTTGTCCATCCTCACCTCCTTGTTATTGTCCTTGATGAGTCCAATGAACTGGAGAATAGATGTAGTGACTCTGCTGAGATTCAGAGCCCAGCTGGCACATGGACAGCCCAGAGATTAAAGTCTCTTAGATGTACACCTACCAACTCCATCACCAATTATAGGTTCAAATAAAAAGGACAGAAGAGGCATGTGTAGAGAAGTCACATCTGAGTCTAACTCTGTCACACTTGGAAGCACAAACTCCAAAGTAGGGCCACTGGCAAGACACCAAACTTCATAGCTATCTGCCATGATCATAGGACCTGGGTGTCTCCAGAGCCATAAGGAACCCCACTATTTGGGGTAGATATTATCTACCTTGGCAGTGTGAGATCCTGCTGAGATGTGCAAAAGCATTACCTCTCTTATGAACTTCTGATTCACTTTGAAGTCTCTTAGCCATATAAATTGATTTATCTTTACCTTTTCCCCTTTTATTCAAGGTCTTTTTCCAGTTGTATCACTAGCCAATGCTTGGCAGTAATCCCTCTGTGCCAAGGAGTGTCATCCCTGGAGTCATGTCCCTCACTGAGGATAATGAATTTATATGCTTAGTTTGGCTTAGAGAAAGGCCATATTTGAGCAATGAGGAGGCTCTTAGGACGTAACCCTTAGGCACTCTATAACACTATGTTAAGTTGCAAATTGAAAAGCAAAAGGCTCACAAGCATAGTCATCAATATCAAGAGCCCATCAATGGACCATCTTTCTTCACTAGTCATTGCCCCTGTACTTGGGGGATTATTGTTGTTCCATTAGAGAATGTGGAAGAGCTCCCAGGATGGGAATTCAATAATCTTTCAGTTCTGTGATTCTTTATGCACTGGGGCAATGCTCCATGAACACTTGAACATATTTATATACATTATATGCATGCCTAGGTGAACTTCCTCCCATGTATCCCCAATCACTGACACCCCACCCCATTGATCCTGCCCTCCTGTAGTTGTAACCCTTCTGTGATCCAAAACTTCTTTAAAAATGAAGCCAAGCATATTGCCAAATTTGATTAGTAAGAAAATGAAATAATAATGATAGGTTTAATCATAAGAAATAAAATATATAATAATTTAGAGAAACTAAAACTAAAATAAAGTAAAAAAAATGCAGTATTTAAAAAATGAAAAATATTAAAAAATAAAAAAATTAAAGAAAATAAATGTTTTTTGTCCATTTGCCTTTCATCACTGTAATATCAATTATCCTGCATGTACAGTGGCATTTTCTTCCATTTCTTCCCCAGTATCTTACATTTTTTAAAATATAGCCTTCAAAGAAGTTTTGGGTCACAGTAAAACTACATACAGAATATAGGGGACTCCCATAAACACAACATCCTCCCCCATTTCCCCCTTCCCTATTAATAATCTTTTTACATGTGGATGGTACATTTGTTACAATTAATGTATAAATATTGAAACATAGCTACCAGCCATGGTCAGTGGTTTACATTATGGTTTAAATTTTAGACCATACACTTTTATAATTTTTTGATGAATTTAACATGGCCTGTATCCATCATTGTAAGATCATGCAGGACACTTCCATTGTCCCCTAAATACCCCTGCTTCAATCTATCCTATTCCTAAACCCCCCCTCCCCTTGGGGCCCATAGCGGCCACTAGACTTCACTCCTTGAAGGACAAGATTCATAGATACTTGCAACAATGCTGAGGGTTGGACACACTAGTCTATCCTCCCTATTAGGAACTGCCCATGCTCTTGAAAGACACCCTCACCTCTGTTTGAGAACATATCAGGCCTCCCCAGCATGGGAGTCCAACTTCTTCCCACTCATTATGTGAGTCTTTCTCCACTGATACAGCACAATATGACAAAATGATCACTCGCACATTCTCTAGAAGATGGTCCCAGGTGTGCTCTCTCTCAACTGCCCTCTATTCAACACCCTAAACCAGTAACCTTCCTTGTCATATTGCCATAAGATTTTTCTCAATATTGTAGTTTCACCCACATACCCACCAATCCCCAGTGTCCACAATTTCCCTCCACCATCCCTCCTCCCCCCAGTTCCATGGACCATCCAGCCCATCCTCTCAAACCTACCCCTCTGTCAAGCTTTCACCACCCAACCCAATAGTATACCTCCACCCGTCATATCTCTTCACTGCACAACTACTCACATCTAATTTACCATAAATTTTGCCTGTATGGGCATTGACTCACAACCTTCTTCTCCTTTCCTATTTTCTGTAAAAATATCTTAGACTCTTGCTCTCTGAGTCAGCTTGATATGCTTGATTCATATAAGAGAGATCGTGTAAAAATTGTCCTTCAATGCCTAGCTTGCTTCACTCAACATAATGTCCTAAAGATTCATCCACGTTATCCCATGTGTTAGTATTGTATTCCTTCTTACAGCTGAGTAATACTCCATTGTATGTATATACCACATTTTGTTTATCCATTCATCTGTTGATGGGCATTTGGGTTGATTCCAACTTTTGGCAATAGTGAATAATGCTGCTATGAACACTGGTGTGCATATATCTGTTCATGTCTTTGCTTTCAGCTCTTATGGGTATATACCTAGCAGTGGAATTGCTGGGTCATATGGCATATCTACAGTTAGTTTTTTGAGGAACTTCCAAAGTCCTCCACAATTGCTGGATCATTCTACATACCCACCAGCAATGGATGAGTGTTCCGGCTCCTCCACACCCTTTCCATCACTTTTAGTCCTCTGTTTTTATAATGGCCTCCAGTCTAATGTGTGGAAGATGGTATATCCTTGTAGTTTTGATTTGCATTTCCCTAATAGCTAGTGGTGTTGAGCATCTTGCCTTGTGTTTTTTTAGCCATTTGTATTTCTTCTTTGGAGAAATTTCTGTTCAAATCACTTGCCCATTTTTCAAATGGTTTGTTTGTCTTTTTATTTTCAAGCAATAGGATTTCTTTATATATGCTGGATATTAGGCTCATTTAAGATATATGGTTACCAAATATTTTCTGCCATTGGGTAGGATGTCTTTTCATTTTTTTGACAAACACTTTTGAGGTGAAAAGTTTTTAATTTTGAGGAGGTCCCATTTATCTATTTTTTCTTTTGGTTCTCAGGCTTTGGGTGTGCAGTTCATGAAGCCATTTCCTATTAGAAGTTTCTGTAGATGCTTTCCTACATTACCTTCTAAGGTCTTTATGGACTTGACTCCTAGGTTTAGATCTTTGATCCATCTTGAGTTGATTTTTGTATAAAGTGTGAGATGGTGCTCCTCTTTCATTTTTTTTGGATATCGATATCCTGTTCTCCAGGCCCCATTTGTTGAGGAGTTCATTCTCTTCCAGTTGAATGGGCTTGCTGGCCTTGGCAAATATCAGATGACTGTATATGTGAGGATCTATATCAGAACTCTCAATTCAATTTCATTGGTCAGTATGTCTATCCTTGTGCCAATACCATGTAGTTTTGCCACTGTAGTTTTGTAGTATGTTTAAAAGTTTGGTAGTGTGATTCCTCCAATGTCATTTTTCTTTTTCACTATGTCTTTGGCAATTTAGGGCCTCTTGCCCTTCCAAAAAATTTGGTAGTTAGCTTTCCCAATTCATTAAAAAATGCTGTGTTCATTTTTATTAGAATTGCATTAAATCTGTAGATTAGTTTTGGTAGGATAATCATCTGCATGATGTTTAGCCTTCCTATCTATGAACAGGGAATAATCTTCCATTTATTTAAGTCTTCTTTGATTTCCTTTAACATTGTTGCGTAGTCTTCTGTGTATAAGTCATTTACATCTTTAGGTAAATTTATTTCTAGGTATGTGATTTTTTTAGTTACTATTGTAAACAGTATTTTTTTTATTGATTTCCTCCTCAGATTGTTTGTTATTGGTGTACAGAAATGCTACTGATTTTTGAGCATTGATCTTATAGCCTGCAACTTTACTGAACTCATTTACAAGTTCTAGAAGTTTTGCTTTAGATTTCTCAGAGCTTTCTATATATAGGATTATGTCATCTGCAAATAGTGAAATTTTTACTACTTCCCCTCCAATTTGGATGCCTTTTATATCTTTTTCTTGCCTCAGTGCTCAAGCAAGTACTTCTGAGACAATAGTCAATAGGAGCAGTGATAGTGGTCATCCTTGTATTGTTCCCAATCATAGAGTGAAAGCTTTTTTGGATATCACCATTGTAAATGAAGTTAGCTTTTGGTTTTTCATATATGATCGATATCATGTACAGAAATTTTCCTACTATTCCTATCTCTTGCACTGTTTTTATCAGGAAAGGGTGCTGTATTTTGTTGAATGCTTTTTCTGCATCTATAGAGATGATTATGTGACTTTTTTTCTTTCAGTCTATTTGTGTGGTGTATTACATTGATTGATTTTCTTATGTTGAACCATTCTTGCATACCCGGGATGAAAACAACTTGGTCCTGGTGTATAATTTATTTGATGTGATATTGAATAAGTTTAGCAAGAATTTTGCTGAGGACTTTAGCGTATAGTTTCATTAGAGAGATTGGTCTGTAATTTTCCTTTTTTGTGGCATCTTTGTTTGGCTTTGGTGTTATGGTGATGTTGGCATCACAGAAAGAGTTAGGCATTGCTCCTCTACTTCATTTTTTGAAAGAGATTAGGCAGGATTGTTGTTAGTTCTTTCCAGAATGTTTGGTAGAATTTACCTGTGAAGCCATCTAGTCCTGTGCACTTCTTTTTTGGGAGGTTTTTGATGACAGATTTTACCTCTTTACGTGTGACTAGTCTGTTGGATTCATCAATTTCTTCTTTCATCAATGTAGGCTGCTTGTGTATTTCTAGGAAATTGTCCATTTCCTATAAAATATCCTTCTTGTTGGCATATAATTTTTCAAAGTATCCTCTTATGATACACTTTATTTCTGTGGTTTTGGTGGTTTCATCTCCTACCTAATTTCTTATTTTGTGTATTTGCATCTTCTCTCTTTTTTTCTTTGCTAGTCCAGATAAGGTTTTGACAATTTTATTGATCTTCTTGAAGAACTAGCTTTTGGTTTTGTTTATTTTTTTCTAGTGCTTTCTTGTTTTCTATTTCCTTTAGTTCTGCTCTAATCTTTGTTATTTCCAATTTTCTACTTCATTTGGGGTTAGTTTGTTGTTCTTTTTATAATTCTTCCAGATGCACAGTTAGGTCTTCAATTTTAGCTCTTTCTTCTTTTTTGATATATGCATTTATGGCTGTGTATTTCTCTCTTAGTACAGCTTTTACTGCATTCCATAGGTTTTGTTATGTTGTGTTGTCATTTTCATTCATTTCAAGGTAGTTATTGATTTCTTTTGAAATGTCCTCCTTGACCCAATGTTTGTCTAAAAGGGTGTTGTTTAACTTCCATATCTTTGAACCTATTCTGGTTCTCTGGTCCTTACTGATTTCCAGCTACATTCCATTTTGGTCAGAGAAATTACTTTGTATAACTTCAATCTTTCTGAATTCATTGAGAATTTTTCTGTGCCCTAGCATGTGGTCTATATTGGAGAATGATCCATGTGCACTCAAAAAGAATGTATATCCCGGTGTATTTGGGTGTAGTGTTCTCTATATGTCTATTAGGTCCAGATCCTCTAGTGTATTCTTCAGAGTCTTTGTTGCTTTTTTGATTTTATGTTGAAAGGTTCTGTCTAATGGTGATAATGGTGTAGTAAAGGCCCCCACTATAATTGTAGAAGCATCTATTTCTTCACTTTGTTTTTCCAGTGTTTGCCTTATGTATTTTGAGGTGCATAAATGTTTATGATTGTTCTTTCTTCTTGAAAGATTACCATTTTTACTAATATATCCATCTTTGTCTCTTACAATAGTTTTGCATTTAAAGTCTATTTTGTCTGATATTATGATAGCTCCTCCCGCCTTTTTTTGGTTATTGTTTGTATATAAGATTGTTTTCAATCCATTCACTTTCAGCCTTCTTAAATCCCTGGGTCTAAGGTGGATTTCTTGTAGACAGCATATGGATATGTCAAATGTTGTTTTTATTTTCTTTTTAGTTGTTATTACACTCTTCTCCAACTCTCTCTCTCTTTTGTTTTTTTAATTCAACGTGCAGAACTCCATTTTGTATTTCGTAAAGAGCAGGTTTTTTATTGGTATACTCTCTTAATTTCTGTTTATCTGTGAATATTTTGAACTCTCCATCATTTATGAATGCCAGCTTTGCTGGGTAGAGAATTCTTGGCTGGAAGGTTTTTATTTTAGTACCTTAACTATGTCATACTTCTGCCTTCTTTCCTCCATGGTTTCAGATGAGAAATCAACAGTTAATCTTATTGAGCTTCCCTTGATGTGATAATTCTCTTTTCTCTTGCTGCCTTCAGTATTTTCTCTTTGCCTTGAGCATTGGACAGTTCACATGGAGTAGTCATGTTGAGATTTATACTGTTTGAGGTATGCTGTGCTTCCTGGACATGTACATCCATCTCCCTCAATAAGGTTGGGAAGTTTTCAGCCATTATTTCCTCCAACAATCCTTCTGTCCCTTTTCCCTTCTCTTCTCCCTCTGGGATGCCTAAAATGCATATGTTTGTGCATTTTGTTTTGCCATTCAAATCCCTAAGTTCCTGCTGGTTTTTTTTCTTTCTTTTTGTCTATCCTACTATCTGTTGGATTTTAGATGTACTGTCTTCCACATCACTAAATCATTCTTCTGACAATTCAAATTTGCTGTTATATGCTTCCAGTTTCTTTTAGATTTCTTGGATTGTGCCATTCATCACCATTATATCTGTTATATTTTTATGTATGTTTACAATTTCTTCAGTATGTTCTCTCAGTGTCTTCTTAATATCCTTAATCTTTTCCTTCACTTCATTAAATTGGTCCATGATATTTGTTTGCAATGCTTTGATTAGTTGTTCAATATTCTGCATCTTTCCCTGGGTTTTAGTTTGTTCATTGGACTGGGCCATGTCTTCCTGTTTCTTAGTATGGCTTGTAATTTTTGGTTGCACTCTGGTCATCTTTTTATCTTGATGCATTTATTCAATTGATTAGCTTCTCTTTGTACTTTAGGGGTTTATTTAGCTGCTGTTTTGGGGTACCTGTTATATTTTCCCTTTAATGCTTTCTCCTCCTCCTCCTCCTCCTCCTTCTTCTTCATTTTCTTTTCTGTTTTCTATGTTCCCTTGAAAGAAAAAGATTAGGAAAAGAGAAAGCAAAAGAGGTAAGAATATAAAAAGGTAATAGTAATAATAATAGTACAAATTAGAAGAGGGACTATAGAAGACTTAGGAAAATGAATATTTGACTCATCTAAGCAGTATAGAATAATGGGAATAAAAAAGTGGGGAACCTACAGTGAAAAGGGAAACTGAATAGAGAAAAATATATTGAATGAACTTAAAGGCCAGAATAATGAGGAGAGAGGAAAAGAGAAAAGAATGGACAAAAAGAAAAAAGTTAATAAAAGCAAGAAAATAGAAAAGATAGAAACAGAAACCAGAAAAATTGAGGACTAAACAAAGAGAGGTGGAATGTAAAACAACAACAGAAAGCAGAAGATAGAAATATGAAGGAAGGAAAAGAGATAGCCTTCATAGTTAAAATAGGTCTATACAGAAAAGGGGAAATTAAGGAAGAGGAAGCACAGCAAGCAAGAAATAAGCCAGCAGCACCTAATTTTAAAAAATGGCGGGGGGCAAGAAAGAGGGAAGACAAAACAAAGAAAAAAAATAAACCCACAAGCAAGCAGTCAAACAAACTAAGGAAGAACAGTGTTCCCACTTAGGACCCTTTGGACATTCTCAGGCTGCCAGTGTCATTAATCAATTACCCTGCAGCCTTCACTCTGCAGGTTTTTAAGTGGGTTTTAGTGAGTAAATGAAGTTAAAACTTTTTTTAAAGTAACCTTTTTTTTTTTTTTTTTTTTTTTTTTTTTAGGAAAAATAAGGGACCCAAGAGAAGCTGATACAAAAGTAATGTCTATATTTTCCCTGTCCTAAAATATCAGTTGGATGTTTGATATCCCAGTGCTCACTACTCTAAGAGGAGCTAGGAATTGAACTAGGGACCTTCTATACTCAAGGTGGAATCTCCTTCATGGAGTGAAACTTTCTTGTTGGGTCAAATTGTTCTGCAGAAAGCTATCCTGTCTCTTTCCCTTGGCAGGTTTGACTCTGCAGATGAATAGATCCCTGCTGATTAGGAGCATCTCTGTAACTGCCCACTTTGTATTCTTATAGCTTTCTCTCCCAGAGCAGCAGGATGCAACAGCCTGTGTGAGCAGATTCCCCCTCCCCTCTCCAGGTCAGGTTGAGTACTCTTTTGAAATTCAAATTGTACCCTGGTGACTGAACTCACCAAAAATGACTCTCAATCCTCTCCCAGACCACCCCCACCTCCCATGGGATCCTAAATAGGCTCTTGGAAGCTTAAGTGCTTCCTACTTCCTGCTGCCCTTAGGGGAGTTAAATTTTTGATTATTTTCAGCACTAGTCAATTGCCTGACTCTGCCCTCTTCCATGCCAAGATTCTCTCTTCCAGGGTGGTTAGCTAAATCAGGCTGCCTTAGCAGATTTGCCTCTCCCCTTTTCCTGGTGCCACCTCAAGCCAACTAGTATGTTCCTCAAAGCTCAAAGCAGGTCCAGGCAACCAAACCCACAGAAAGGAAACCCCTGTGCACCCTTCACCAGAACTCTACCACTCTTGGAGAATGCTCCCTCCCACTGGGTGACTGGCAGGAGCCAGGGCTCCCAGGGGTCACAGGGGCTTTGCCTTGGGAGTGGGACTTAGCTGTCCTGCAGTTTCTAACCTCTGGGGGATTAAACTCCGGATTTTACCTTGAGTAATTTGTCTCTTTGTCCACCTTTCTATAGATAGATGCCCTGAAGACTCCTGCTTTGTGTGTTCCCCCAAAAAGCTCACTCCAGCAGGATCCTGCCCTCACTCAACCATTTTTTGATAAAGAGATGGTGAATGCACATTTAAACTGATGCCATCTTGCCACTCTTCACCTGATGTACTCATTCTTATATTTCCTTTCATATGTTTTTAAAACATATGAAATTTCTACAAATTCTACCAGTGTTGAACCATCTTTAATTTCTCTACATGGGCCCTTTATAAATAAGTAACAAGATAGGCATCTCTGAAAGGTCAAGAGATTGCTTGTAACTCTTTGGAGTCACCACTAAATTTGTCATCTATCGTGGACTGACTGAAAATTCATAATCTAATAAAGACATTTTTTAAAGCACTAGAAAATAACTAAATAGTAAGACACACTTAATTATTGCAGAAAACTAAAAAGAAAAGAACAAAAACACAAAAGATACCAAGCACTGGAAAGAATGGTAGAGTAAGACACCACTGAAAAGGAAAATTATGGCCAGTGATATTTTGGTTGTTTAACAAAATATTTCAAAGTCAAGTATAATAGGTTAGATGAACTAAAAAGTGACATGGGAGATGATAAATTCCCACAGGAAAAAAATAAATATTTTTCTACTTAAAGATCACTCTATGCCTTGAAAGAAAAATTCTTTTAGAAGGATATTAGTCATTTTGCATCTCTTGAGTTTCAGATGGTTTAAAACTTAATTTCAATAGATCATCACTTAAAATTCGCTGTATCAGAGAAAGAAATAATTTCCTCTTTTTCCACAAAGATGAGCATTATAATTTTTCAACTAAGATCTTAATTACAGTTTAGGTGGGTCTTCTGTGATTATTGTATCTTAAATACTAAAATTCAGAAAACCCAAATATTTGCAGAATACTTAGAAACTACACTAATTAATTGATGTTTCAACTACATTTCAAGCAGAAATTCCTGTTTCTTGTTACAAATTTAGTGAGACAATGGCTGAATAATATTTCCAAATGTACTATTTTGAAATGTATCATTAGCTATTATAAAATGATTAAAATTATTGGGACAGTTTTGAAATTTTTTCTAACATAAAAATTGCTGAAAAAGTCATTAGATGGATGTTTTACTTTGTACCTTATCATCAATGAAGGAAATCACCATTTTTAAAGAAATATACTTTCTGAAAAGTAACCCTGAAACTCCTGGGAAATTTAATTTTAAAATATTTTAATTTTTGGAATTATACTTTATTGATTAAAAATTAGATCAAATTTACTGACCTAACTGACTAGCAATGTTTTCCACAAAGTGGATTTAGAGCTATAAAGTTCATTAGCTGAGTAAAATACAGTAATTTTACTATGTTCCTGAGGAAAATAAAGGTAATAAAAGTGCTTCACTTAAAGGAAAAAAAACATCATGGCTTCATTCACCCTTCTCTTTGAAGGCTTCTGAGAAGGAGAACTGTGAGTAGTGTTCCTTTCAGTATAGTTAAGCTACAATTATTTGCTCTTCTCCATGTATTAAGAAGGGGCAAATATATACATACAATCAAATTATACACAGGTTAAAAATCTCATTCCAATGTTAGGTACATATTTAATGGACTTAAAGCATTGGAAACCATTCATCCTTTACTTAACACCGTGGTGGGTATTTTATTTTTATGAAAATATGTAATAGAATTCTTAGGTTGTGGCTCTTTTCTGCTTCCCTCTTTCCTCCCTTCTATTTTCTTCCTTCCTTCCTTCCCTCCTTCCCTCCTTCCCATCTTTCTTTCCGTGTCGCTTGAATTTCATTCCATGAACTATTTCCTGTGCTTTAAGCTTAGTTACCTAATTATTGTTTGAGTTTAAAAAATATGAACAGGTTTATAGCAGATAGAGTGTATGATACCACCATCTCTGTACAGCAGAGCATCATGATTTCCTTGGAGACTTCTTAGTAATTAAATATGAAATGATTCAATACAAACTGTGAATCAGTATGAAATATATAGCATAATTAGAATAAAGTTTGTAATCCAAGTGTACACTGATTGTATTTAACCCAGTTTCTTTCAAATTTTCTGAGTAATTAAATGTTGAGGAATAATTTATGAACTCAGCACAATGTCTGATAAATAAATATTTTAATATTATAAATATTACAATAAATTGTTCATGTGTAGCTAATTGGAAGCAACTGAATAATTTTCAAAGCAAGAGAGGAAATACTCTAGATTATAATGTTGTGAAAGGTTTTCAGTAATATTAAAGCTGGAAATTAGAAATTGTATAGGAAATATTTAATGATTCTAGTCCTACTTTTCTAAAGGGTTTATCACACTCTATCTTATTAATATTCACATGGTCTATGGGATTTTTTTTTCTTTGAGGTACTGGGGATTGAACCTGGGACTTCATACATGCAAAGCAGGTGCTTAACCACTGATCTACACAGGCTCTGTGTAAAATTTTAAAAGTGATTATTATTGCTTCTTATTCAGAATTTTCACAAATCCCATAGCAAATTATTACTTGTCAGTTTTAGATTATTAGTTTCTAATTGCTGTCCAATCATTTAAAAATTTTTACTTTGTTCTTTTTTTTCCCCCAAAAAACTCACCTGTTAAAGCATTAGAGAATAAGAAAAAGGGTGACCTTTATGTCATTGAGACATAGAGGCAAATATATAACCCAATTATAAGGATACCATATCCTCACACTTAGTGTTGACAGAGGATCTAGAACATGCTAGTAAATAATGAGACTTGTTGGGCCTTCATTAATGAAACATTTCTTGAGTACCTGGCATTCATTAGATAGTTAAGTAAAAACATGTGATTCTCAAATTCCGTGGTGTTACTTGTTGTAGCAAAGTAACTTGAATTTTGATTCAAATAGGCCTGAATCATTTACTTGTTGTGTGATCTTGGTTGATTAATAGAACGTCTTTGAGAACAAAGTTCATCACGGTGAAAGAATTGCCTCATAACACCACTGTGAGAATTAAATAAGACAATTTCTGTGAATACTTCTACTAGAGTGTTGAAGTAATTGCAGGTGATCATAAATTTCCAAGTTTTACCATAGCCATTAATAGCTGCAAGCTCTTGCCTAGATTTCAAATCGTTGCTTTCTGTAATCCTCTATGTGAACCTATGTTCAAGAGGCTACAACCTACTTTAGAGCTTAAATACCATATTTCGACACAGGAATATGTGGGGATCTCCTCTTTCATTATCTTAATTATTTTATAATCGAGACTACCAGTTTGAACAAATTTCAAATATTCAAGCACTTATGGAGATGCACTGTAGGTTGCTGGTATCAAAATTACAGAAAGAGTTGTAAGATACACTTCAGGAGCTAATTATTGAGAAAGAGAAGAATGGAAAGAGAGAGAGAGAGTGAGCAAAAAAGAGTGTGTAAAATTTGGAAATAATCTGTTCCCACATTAACAGCACACAGTAAATAACATTAAAAGTGTTTCTGGAAGACAGGAGAGCTCAGGAAAAACTTGGATGATCTGGAAGATCCTGAATTAGAAACAGGGATTTATGTGCAACTCATATAGCACTTTTGTAAAAGAGGGAAGACATGCCAAGAAAAATATATTAAAGCAGATTTGAAAGGACAGCCTGGATTTGATTCCAGATTCTGCTTGGACCACAAACCTTTTTAATTTTCTCCTCCTTTCACTCTAATCATGATTAAACACTTGGCAATTGATATCAGAAATTAACATCCATATGCAATGCCAATATTAAAAAGGTGATAACTGTCTTTTCTTTCCTCTGTTGTTCAATTATTTATGATTTCTTCCAATTAAAATAAAAATACCTACAAGAAATATTAGAATGCAACAATTCACAGAGATCACCCAGTATGATCAATATTCTAGTTTATTCGTTGAACATGTTTTTAAGGTACCTTTTAAAAATATTTCAGGAAACAAATAAAAATTAGGATAGATACAATTATTTACAGAGAAATAACACAAAAATGGGGAATTAAGGGAAAACAACTTCCAACAAAAATTGTCAATGTATTTGCAATATTTTCTATTTTATTTATTTTATTTTTTATTTTGATTAAGGTAATTATAACCCAATTGTGATAGTCTGATTATGAAAGCCTAATAACAATATACAACATTATACAGCTCAATACAAATAGGAAGAAAATATAGTCATCCTACAGCACACATAATTCAGGATATGAATATATTTTTAGGGATGATTTTGAGTGAAAGAATGACATTTTTAGCCACAGTTTAAAATCATATTTAGATGTTTTCATATAACCCATCCTCAGTGACTTTGTGATTTTTGGAAGTGTGTTGTACTTATTTTATAGTTAAAAAACTTCAATCCAAGCACATAAAGTAACTTTTATATCTTGAATTTATTGTTTTCTCAGAAGTTCCATAGAGACCAAAGAGAAGAAGGCAATTTCTCTTCAGTGATGGGATTAGTTCTCCTGGGATTTTCTGACCTTCCAAACATCCAGGGGTTCCTATTTGGAATTTTCTTTCTCATGTACACATTTATCGTGATAGGAAATGGTCTTATCATAATAATTACAAGGGTAGAATCTGCTCTTCAGACCCCTATATATTTTTTCCTGGCAAATTTTTCCTCATTGGAAATCTGTTATGTGTCAGTCACTGTCCCCAGGATCCTGGTGAACATTTGGACTCAGGACAGAAGCATCTTTTTGATGGGAGTTGCCAAGCAAATGTGCTTCTTCTTCATTCTGGGAGCCACTGAAAGTTTCCTCTTGGCTGTGATGGCCTATGACTACCACATGGCCATCTGTTATCCACTACACTATCCTCTAGTGATGAACCAAAAGATTTGTATCCAGCAGGCAGTTTGTTCCTGCATCAGTGGAATTCCGGTTCAGATAGGGCAAACATATCGGGTCTTCTCACTGCCTTTCTATGGTTTTAACCAAATCAAACACTTCTTCAGTGACATTCCCACATTGATCAAGTTGGCCTGTGGTGACACTGAATGAAATATGTGTCTAT
Organism: Cabassous unicinctus; assembly: GCA_029593785.1. Taxonomy (NCBI): domain Eukaryota; kingdom Metazoa; phylum Chordata; class Mammalia; order Cingulata; family Chlamyphoridae; genus Cabassous; species Cabassous unicinctus. Next base: position 36,555 of record JAQZBX010003105.1, read on the forward strand.
ATAGTTACCATATTATTTGCCATGATTTCTTTCTTATTGATATTTGACTCATATATCAAAATCATCACCACCATCTTAAAGTTGTCATCAAACACAAGTCAGTTAAAAGCTTTTTCCACCTGTTCTTCCCACCTCATGGTTGTGGTTTTATTCTTTGGTCCTGGTGCCATCACCTTTTTGACCCCCATATCAAACCATTCTTCAGGAACTAACAAAATGTTCTCTCTTCTACATCTTTGTGACTCCACTGTTTAATCACATCATATACAGCCTTAGGAATAAGGATATGATTGCAGCACTGAAAAAAATGTTACTCAGGAGAACAGAGGATCTTAATAACCAAATTTTAAATAAAACTGCCTCATTGTTATCACAGAAATAAATTTCCATCTTCTGATAGTATACTAATTCAAAATTTGTCATATATTTTATGTTCCTGATCTGAAGTAAGTTGTAACTGCATCTTTAACAAGCAAATCAATTGGTTTTCAAAAGTTCAGTTCCATAGGACAATTCTTCCTTTTATACTTCAAAGCATAAATTTATCCATTTTTCAAAAGTTTTCACTCTTAGAATACTCCTAGAATTTTAATTAACAATTTGTCAATTAAATAGTGCTTACCTTTGTGATTGGCCAAATATTTAGAGTCATTTTGCCTGTATTCACATTTGTATCTAAAAAACTGTAATTTATTCATTATAGGTATACACTAATTTCTTTGAGAATTTGTGTAGAGGACTAAATAATAAACAGTAAGTTATAAAGCATAATGGTAAAACAGAATAGAGTTTTAATTGATCATACTTTCCTCAGCATGAATTAAGAAAATGTCTTCATGTTTATCCAGAGATAGTTGAAAATCTGGTTTTCCTTCCCACTTCTTTCCTGAATGCATCACAATTGAATATCAAGTATCTGACCTGACTCTATAATCCTGTTTCAATATCTTTCATCATTCTGTTTCATATGTCAGTGATGCATTTCCCACTCCTCAGAATTCTTATTGCTCAAAGATGCAGTGCAAAAGACATTAAAACTTTTCTCAAACCTAATTTAAGAACAAATTGAGCCTTAGAAGGGTTGAATGAAAAGTTATTACAGAGATTGACACTAAATTAACTAATATCACAAGCAAAAATCTATACAATTTGAAGATGCCTTACACCACCTACCTACAAATTATATTTATGTAGTATAACTTGTATCTAATTTTGCCTCTCTTATTCTTGTTTTATTCATTTGAAATTTTTTATACAGTAGAAATAAAATCATGAAGTTGTTAATTATCCAAATCATAACAGGCTAAAAAAAAAAGACTGGAGGAAATTATCAACATTGTACTTTACATTCACTTTTCTGGTTTCAATGTGTGAATTGAGGATATTCAAAGTCTCTATTTCAAGTATATTTGTTAATATTTGCAGAATGTATCATTTATATAACAATTACTGTACACTACTTTAAAAATTTGATTCTTCATGTAGATGTTTGCTCCTTTAGTTTCTCTGTACAAGACAGTGTAATCAATTTTATCTATACCATTTGGTTTATGAGTTTGAATTTTCATTTACAGGGGCTTATGTTTTGTTTTGTTCTTTGAGGTACCGGGGCCAGGGATTGAACCCAGAACCATATGTATCTGAAGCTACTGCTCAACTATTGAGCCACCTTGGTTTCCCTGAGATGTTTTTTTTCAATTGTTTGTTTGTTATTTATTTTTTTTGTTTTTAGGAGGCACTGGTACTCAAACCTGGGACCTCCCATGTAGGAAGCAGGTGCTCAACCTCTTGAACCATATCCATTCCCCAGAGCTTACTTTTTAAACTCTCATCAGATAAAGTGATACATTATATCATCTTTATTTTCATGCATATATGAAAGTAAATACCTTAATCTTCCTCATGCATTTTGCATGCATCAATAATTAAATATATGTTCTATGGTGATCATAAAGGTGATATTGAATAATACTGCAATAATGTTGGAGTGCTCTTCTTTACTCTAAATCTTAGACAAGTAGCTGGTACAGTATAATCAAGACAATTATTGATTCAAGAGAATCAATTTTTTATTTCCAGTTTACTCTAAAAACTGTGCATTCTTGAGTCACTCAATTAACTGTTTTTGTCTCAATTTTAGTGTATAAAATGATAACAATGCCTAATAACACTGATGACTTCACAGTAATATTTTGAATATATATTGATGATCTTGGATCAGAGGAGTCTTGAAAACTTCAGGAACATTGGGGAAGGAGGCATTTGACAAAATCCAGATTCCTAGAGAATTAAGGTTATCCATTAAACCTTGATATTATTTTGTTACACATTGTTAATGCAAATCCTTCTATAATGACTTCCAAAATTTCCTGCGTTCCTAAAATTATATGCGAGCTGTTTAAGCTTCTCAAGATAGTCATGGATAGATATTTTCTACTGTTTGGACTGCCAGGTCCCCTTGGTGTGTGTAGACATAGGGTGCAATTTACCTTTAAACTGATTCTCCATTGACCACTTTGCTTTCTTCTTTTTCTCATCTCCTCTTACATTGCATTAATAAATTTTCAAAGTCCATTGAAATATTTTCCAGGCACTTATTTTTTAAAATATGTTTCTCATTTTTGTCTGCTGACATTCCTTATTACAATGGAGAAAATTAGATAGTTTTTATATCATCTTATTTTATTCACAATTCTAAATGTGACCCTACTGCTTTTATAAGAGAAAATGGCAAACATTTTCTCAAATTTCTTTTCCTTTTACTTGATACAAGATATAAAATAGTTTTCATAAATTTACATATACTTCTAAAATAAAAACTAAATATATGGGCAATCTACAGACTAATTACTAGACTCACCATTTGTTGAATATTTTCACTGTCACAGAATACTGACTCTCAATGGTACTTCATATATGTCACTACTTATATATGACAACCTTAATCAATATAAATATAATTATTTGAATGAAATCAATTAGAAATGAAAGTCCACAAATATATTGGCAACATACACATTATCTATCTTAATCATCTGTCATTATCATCTAGCAACTAGCTACCATCTGCTTGCATACAAAGAGTAAACATATATACATTAAATATATATTCCTTTTGTGTGTGATGTTTATTATGACAGAATTCAACAGTCCTCCCTCTTTGAACTTTTGTCATCACCTTTCCACAGACTTTAATTCTTATTTATATCATTTCTGTTGTTTCTCATCTCTTACTTTAACTTTAGTCCATATGATTACCTTCCCTTTCTATCCAATTCTATTACTCTATTTCTTTATATGTGTTCTCTACTAAATATTGAACTTCTTAAAAAATAGGCTTTATTTTCAATGTTTCTACATGACAGATAAAGCAACATTTTATAAACATAAGAGGCCTATGTAGTACATTACCATCCCAAGTTAATACATGTATACATTTCATATAGATGATATAATAATAGATATATACATTTACAAAGGGAAGGAATAGAGAAAATTGTCTATTGGTATATCCTACATATTCTTTTCAAAAAAGTACCCATAGGTACTAATCCAGATTCAAACTGAAGATATTTGTCATAATTTCTTTCCCCAAATCAAATTTTTAGTCTTGTAAAGACTCAACGCAGACTGTAGAACTCTCCCCTGCCCCTTATCAATTGACTTCAATCCAGGTAGGCAAATAAATATCTGTGTTTGCGTTTCTGAAGAAGTCAGTTTCTTAGCACTGAAGGTGAATTGGTTATTCCAAATAACTAGGAACAAAATATTATCTTGATAAAAAGACCTTTATAATTTCCAAAGTCCTTATATTAGCTGAATACATTCATCATATTTTGCAAGTGGTGGTGCTAATAAATTTTTTGTTACATTTTCATCACTGAAAGTGATGATTGCTTTAAATTTTTACTTATGTCAACAAATTTAGTGATAAAATAGTTTTTGAATATCTGTCGACTGAGTTTTTGGAAGGGTGGGGGAATTTTTTATCCATCAAAATAATAGTGCTTCAAGAACAGAGCTCTCATTTGCCTTCACTGCAAAAAAAAAGGCTAATGTAGTTTACATCAGTTAGAGTGATCAACATTATTAAAATGTTATTTTACTCCTTGTTAGTTATCTCTTCTAAAACAACCAATTTTTTTTCCCCATATGTGGCAGTTTCTCTCTCACACCATTCAACATTTAACAGCTTCAAGAATGACACAATTTATGCTGGCAAATTTTCCGGGCATTGTTTTTGTTATTATGCATGTAATCAAAAAAAAATTTCCCTGTCTCTAATTATTTCCATTATCAATTTTTAATTTTGTATCCTTGTATTGTCTGAAATTCTTAATGATTTATTCATTGTTTGCTTTGCAGTTTGGCAAAGTAAATAATTTCTTCTTGAGTGTCCCATCAGGATTGATAATGAATATTCTGGCTATACTGTTCTGAGTAGAATGTAGAAATATACTTTCCTATGCACTTGGAGATAGGTATATCCATGTAAATGTGAGCACCACTGACTTGCTTCATTTCTAGGGAAAATTCTTAAAAGCAGATACATTCTTCACCACATTATTTTCTATCTTTATTTCCTCATAACAGGTCATGGCCTTTTAGAAATCTGTTGCCTTCATATATGAAGGATTCATTAGGTCAGCATGGAATACTGCAAAAGCATGAAATCAATTATATCTTTTTGAAATGAGAAATAACACATACAACTAACTACTACCCTTTTCCTTTTCCGTAATAAATACAAATTTATTACTTTTTTAATTATATGGAGATCACGGGTTAATTGTGGTAAACACAAAAAATTCAGAATAGAAAAATTAAAAAATCACTGAAAAATTTACAATGAATATCCACAATTAAAATTTGATTATTTTTACATTCTTCTTTGTCAATGTGTATGTCTGTGTAAACTGTGTATAAGGTATGTGCATATCTTTTTATAGCAGATAGCTAACTATTTTAAATTTATTTCTTTTTTTCCAATTTTCCTATTTTATCATATTCAAGAATATACATGTAAAAAAGTGTGAATTTTTCCATACCTTTTGTTAATTATATCCATATATTTTAAATGGGAATATTAGTTTGATCATATTATTTCATTATGTAGATATCTTTAATATGATATATGTATAAAAATACCTAATATTCACCTGTATTTTGTTTCATCATCTTTGTAAAACTACATCCTCGTTGAAAGTTCCTTAAGTCCTTTTTTCCTACAAGGAATTCTGGAGAGTCATTGCTGGGCAAAACTGGGTGTCTATTTTTTTTAATGCAATGGCCAACCTGGTTTATAAATTGACTGTTACAACTATTTGACAATCAATTATATCATTTGCAATAAGTGATATAATAGAGTCTACATTACATTTGATTATATTACACCAACCATTATCAAAAGTTTTTATTTAGAGTGATTACTACACAATAAAATTATAGAATTGTTAATGGAATGTTTTGTCATTTGCTGATACATGTATAATTTGAATAACAATATAACATGGTCTCTCAATATTAAATTCCATTCACTGGAAATAATTGCCACTGTATTGTCAGACAACAAATATAGTTAAAGGTAAAAATCTGTTGAAATTTCATTACAAATATATTAGTAAACAACTCTTGTTAATATAACTAATTCTTTAGTAAATGAAATTATTTACATAAAAATTTTCTCAGTGCCGTTATGACATCCTTGTTTCTTAAACTGTATATCATGGGATTAAACATGAGAGTCAAAATGGTATACAAAAGAGAGAGCATTTTGTCAGTTCCTGATGAGTGATTTGTTGTGGGTCTTAGATAAGTAACCATTCCTGATCCATAGAATAACATGACAACCATAAGATGAGATGAGCAGGTGGAGAAGGCTTTGTCTCAATTTGTGGCTGAAGGTAATTTGAGAATTGTGCATATGATTTTGGTGTACGAGAAAAGTATTAACAGAAATGGAACCATGACAAACAAAACAGCAACTATGTAGACCAACATTTCATTCACAAAGACGTCTCCTCAGTCTTGCTTGAGTAATGGGGGGATATCAGAGAAGAAATGGTTGATTTGGTTAGACCCACAAAAAGAGAGAAAGAAAATTTGGCAGGTCTGCCCTATCTGGACTGGAATTCCGCTGATCCATGAACCAGACACCAGTTGCATACACACCTTTTGGTTCATAACTAGAGGATAGTGCAGTGGGTAGCAAATGGCCAAATAGCAGTCATAGGCCATCACTGCCAGAAGGAGGCACTCTGTGGCTCCGAACATAAGGACAAAGCACATTTGTGTAGCATAGCCAACTAAAGAAATTCTTCTTCTGTGGGTCCCGAGATTCATGAGGATTTATGAATCAGTAACTGGGGATAGTCACTGATACATAGCAGATTTCCAAGAAGGAAAAATTGCCAAGGAAAAAATACATGGAAGTCTGGAGAGTAGTATCCAATTTTGTTATCAGAAATATGGCACCATTGCTCATCAGTATAATAATAAAGATGACCAAGAATATTCCAAATAATAGCCACTGGAGATGAGGAATATCAGCAAAGCCCAAAATAACAAATTCCATGAATTCAGCTAGATTTTCTTCTGATCATTTTTCATGGTGTTTCATCTGCAGAAAAAATTAATTTAGCATAAGCATTTCACTTTACCTTCCTGGATTTCATTGCCTGTTCTTTAAACTGTATCTGGGCAGAAGCACAGACACTGCAGCCATTTGAAACTGCTGTAGATAGACCTATAATATTGCCATCAGATCTCACTTTTAATGAATTACACTTCTTGATAATCCTATTGTATTTTTCAGTGCATTTTCAAAATCATTCTCCAATAGCACTATGTCATTAATTGTCTTCTCACATTCTTTTTCAACTACCTATTTAAACCATCATTTTACTCCCTTCACTTGATGATCTAGAACATAGAGATCCTATTATTCAGTTGATATTATACAGGTTACATACAGAAAATTGAAAGAATAGTTTATGTATAGGAAAATATTGCAAATGTATTTTAGTAGGATATTAACTGGAGGATATAAGAGATTTTCATGCTGGAAAAGTAGACTGGGAAGATTGATCCAGATTGAAACAATCCACAGGACAACCCTAGGAAAATGGGTATAGTATGGAGGGTATCCATTAGCAGTCTGGTTATGTACGGAGCAGGAGGAGAAAAGATACTGGCTGCTATATTTTACTCAGGATGCTGTGCGCACTCTCCATTATCTTTGTAGTTCCTCAAAAAATAAAATAAAATAAAACTTCAGATGATCATTTCTAAAATAACTTTTCATTAAAGGTAAGGATATTGAGACTCACCAAGGTGGATAATGTGACCTATTTCACATAGGTTTTGTGATGGCAAGTCAGTTCCGATCTTTTTTTAATATACTTTAATGCTCCATGACTGATTATCTGGGTTACATTTAGCAATTATTTAAAATTTCTAAGACTTGCTCCGTTTGTGAGAATTAATGGAAAAAATATTGTCAAATTTATCATTTTAAATGATCATTTATTATTTATGGTTATAATATTATGTTCTTTAAATCTGTAGCTGCCAGAGTGTAACACATTGCCTACTATAATAGGTATTTAATAATGATTTATTGAGTTTTTGTTAATTACTTATTTCTACATGTCCCTTTATCAGGCCCAGAACGGGGGTGAGGCTCCAAGGTAACAAAATTTAAGGAGGTACTCATTCTCATGGACATTCCTTTACTTGAACAGTCTTGAAAGTGAAAACCTCTTTAAATTTTGCACCTCAGGTACCTTTTGCCTCACCACTAGTCCCATGCTGTTGGGTTTGCATGTGGTCCACTAAACAGAATGTCAATAAAGTGTCATGTGATGGTTAAAGAGCATTGCCTTTTCCAAATGGCTTGGAATTGAATATGATTTTTCCACCTGCTAAATGTGTGAAACCATACAAATTATGTTATGCAATCATTTTCCCTGTGTCACAGTTTGATTATTTATAAAAAAGCCCAGGAATTGTTAACACTTAGAGTTATTATGTGATTTATATCATTTAACATTAAGTAAAATGCCTTGATTAAGTTATGGCATTTATAAAAGGCATATAAGTGCTAGCTATTATTATTATTAAATGCTAAATTTTATTTATTTTTCTGAATTTTACTCAGTGTTCTACACAGCATGAAATATAATCCCTCTCCAGTTTATTTTCCTGTATATAACACAATTATCATGGGAAAGAAGTGAGATCTTAAAGCAATGATCAAAATTCTACCTTAAACTACTCAACTCTAAAGTTGTAAATTTTCCATGAATTCTTTGCCTACATTTTGTTTTTATTATTTTCTGAACTCTGAGTACTCAACACTTCTGTTATGCCTTACTGTTTTAAATCTAGTATTACAAATTGGCTAATTTCTTTCCTATGCTTTCTTTCCCTTGACACTAAATGATCTGAGAGGCAAGGGCTACAAATAATTTCTTATTTGGAATCAATATAGATCCTAGAAAATAGTTGTGAACCTAATATATGGCTCAATATTTGCTTCTGAACTGAAATAAAGTTGACACTATTAAGATGAAATCATCACTCTTTAATAAGAGAAGGATAAGGTAAAAGATTAAAAAAAGCAAAATTTTTATGTACCAGATTTATTAATGGCAGTACTTAATACAAATAATTTCACTCTTATTGATTGAATAAAATGACTTCCAGTGCTAAATAAAATATAATTCTAATTGCACAAACCCAACTGTTTGGTGATGAAATTATCAGTGTATAACAAGAAATATTAAAAAGTTTTGTATGCTTTTTATCAGAAGGGTGACAGGGTATGAGGAGTAAAACCATCTATATTATAATTCTTATAAATGTTTAGGTTCTTTTAAATCAAAATTAATAAAACAATGTTTTCATTTTAATTTCAAACTCAAGCATCCACATATTCGCTGGAAAAGTACAAATAATTAAGAAAATATCTAACACTATTCTTATTCAGTTAGATATTAGTCACTGTCGATGCCTCTAATCTACCTAAGCCTCAGCTATGTGGTATATTTGACTTAAATTATCAATTTCAACCCTAAGTTTAATTTAAAAGAGAATATTTACCTCAAGGTATTATGTCTTTAACTTATATAGAATTTGCTCTTAGTAAAATAAATGTTCCTTCCATTCCCCAAAGGTTGGAAATTTATAACATGGGTTATTTTACTTTAAATGTCTTATTAGGGGAGTGGGTGTAGCTCAGTGGTTGAGCACCTGCTTTGCATGTACCATGTCCTGGTTTCAATCCCTGGAACCTCCTAAAAACATGTCTTATTAAAATAATATCAAGGCAAAAATACATAAACGCAATATTTATATGTTACAGACTCTTTGCTTCATAATGAAGTTTTCTTATAATATTTTTACTATATTTACAAAAATTTTAACAGTTATTCAAGGTTTCACTTTTTCAAATTGATGCAATATATTTAATATCATAATTCAATTTTAAATTATATATAATAGGATCAGAAATATGTACAACATTCTTTAATAGAAAACACCTTTGTGATTCTGGAATAATATCAAATTTGAAAATATGGAAAGTTGGATTCAACATAAAATAGTTCATATTTACCTTTCTTATTTTGAATGATGTTGATACTTTAAGCGAAAAGAGCTTAAGTATTTCAATCACTTTAGTTGAAACCAATTGTTTCATCAAACATATTCAACCCACCTTTAAAATATTCTGTTGTCTCTGAACATGAAGTGTTCTTTAAGTCAATAGTAGTTACCCTTACCCCGTGGGATCACTTCCACCTGACACATTTAAATTTCTAATTGAAACTATCTTTTTGGCTTCCTATGATTTAGGTTTTTTTTTCCCAGATAACTCTCACTCTACCCAAAATAATCTTTCTCTTCACCTTCTTTATGGAGAATAGAGTGCTCAGCATATTGTAGTTTTTAGACATGAATATGGTGCTGAGCAATACCATTTGAGACCATCCAAACTTGACACAAATCCAATTCTTACATTATCTATTATGAATGCTTCATATGGCTTCACTGCTCCTATTAGAATTGGGCTCCCATCTCGTTTTATTAAACACATTTTATTTATTCTTTCCTCTGTAATAAGTATTTATCCATAGTCAGGAGCCAGACTTTGTCAATGATATAATAAATATCCTGATAACAAAGAATATATATTACATGTAAATTATATGATCCATAATTGATTGCTTCATGGCAACCTGGACAATCTATGTGTTAGCTTTTGGATGTATTAAATATAGTTTAAAATTTATTTTTTGCAAAGATCATTATTATTAGGCAGAAATTCTTCTTTTTATGGCAGCATTTTGCCTTCTTCCCCTGATTTCATCCCTTTTGAAACTCATATTTAAAGTTGAATACTATCAGCTAAACTTAGGAGATGATGGAGTAAGTATAGCTGAAATAATGGGAAAGGTGCCAGGAAAATAGTCCATCTCTTCTAAGTTTCCAGTTTAAAAAAGACAATTATTTCCAATACTGAGGTTGCTTAAGAACATTGACTTGAAGCCAAATAACTGTAATCAAATTTAAGACGTTACTTCCTATCATTTAGTAAATAGTGATTTCTAAAAGTTCATGATTACTAATAGAAAATATTGCTTAGAGAGGAAACTTATAGTATCATGGTATCGAGAATGACTATGAAAGTTAATTACAAAGTATAAAGAACAATATCAATTATCAATTTCCTTTTCACTTTACTTTTAGTTTTTGTTTCTTTTCACTATGTAGAATTATTTATATTTATATTTTCAATTTTTGTGTCCTACATTTTAAATTTTGAATCACAGTTAGAAAACCTTCCTTACACAAAATAATTTAAAATAATTTAAAATTATTTAATCAGAATTTGATCAATTATTGGTAAGACCACTTGGTCGTGAAGCATTTTTTCAGTTGAAGGAGAATTGGAATTCAAGGGCCTTTCTCTTTCCCAAGATGTGCTCCCTTTGACCAATTTGAAAACAGAAAGAAGAACAACATCAACTTTGATGTATGCAGAGTTTTCATCATGGATAATTGTTAGAGCTAATCCCTAAATATGTGCATTCAGTTAGAGGTATAGTGGACTCTGAGGATCTCCCAGTAAATACTTTGCTTGAAATGTTGCAACAAAGCAAAATTTTGGAAGTTATTGTGAAGAATTTGTTCAAAAATTGCTCCTCACAGAACTGGCAGAAAAAAAGAGAACTACATAATATTTTATGAGCAGTTATCTAAAAATATTAAGATGGAATACATGAAGACTCTCAAAATTGTAAGAAGCTCTCAGAGTTATTAAGAGATTACATGTTTGGTTCTGGTGATGAGATGGTTTTTCTCAAGGACTACAGCACCAGGATGAAGCAAAACCAGTAACATATCTATTACAACATGGATGAAACCAAGGACCAGGTTGTAAACTGGACATTGTGGAGCATGTTCTGAAGCACGGCTTAAAGTTATGTATGTGATTTAGCCTCTCAATGAGTACTGTGTGGAGTAGCTGAAGGGATTTGAGCAGAAAATGTTAGTCTTTCAACAAAGAAGGATTGAAAACTCTAGGAGATGAAGAAAAAAGAACAGGAAGAGAAAAAAAATTCTGCAAAATCATGAAAAATTGTTTGAAAATTTGTTGTAAGCTCTCAGAGACAACTCGTTGGTGGATTATATGGCAACAAAGAAACACCTGGAAATCAACCCTGATCATTCAATTATTGAAATATTAAGGCAATTTTTTTTGTTAATTTTTTATAACATTTTAAAAAGCTGTATACCACAACAACTACTTAAGGAGAAGATAAGGTTACTTTCTAATTCTTAGTGTGATATAATGTGATACTTCAGGCACTGAAGCAAACAGTAATTTTCTCATTTCCTGTTGGCTTATTTTAATAGCTTGAAGTAATGTTGTTTGTAATATTAACTTTTCCATCTAAAGTGTTTAGCTATGAGAGAACTTCCAGGAAGATGGCATTGGAATAGACAGGCAGGGCCATCTCTCACACAAGAACAATGGAGAAAGGGCCAAAAGCTGTCTGAGGAACCTACTTTAGGGGTCAGCACACTAGGACAGTGCAGGCCCCAAGAGGCAGACAGAGAGAGAGATGAAGAACCCAAAACAACCCACCTGAGTTACTAACCCCCTGCAGCATCTGGGAATGGCACATATCCCCACTCTCAAAGCCTGCTGCCAAGATAAAACCCATGGCTTACTGCAGCACCTGAAAGGAGAAAAGATATTTTCTTCCTTAGGAAGAGGGAGGGTGCATCAGAGAGTGGAGAGTGGTTTCTCTTCAGTGAATTTGACCATCAGAGACCACTTTGAATCTTGGCTCTTTCCAGACCAGAATCACAGACAAGCAGAGGTTGAAAGAGGCACATCTCTGGAAAGATTTACCCATGAGCACCATTTCTTTTTTTTTTTTTTTTAAGATTTATTTATTTATTTATTTATCCCCTCCTTGCTGCTTGTGTTTGCTGTGTTCACTCGCTGTGCGTTTCTTCTGTGCCTGCTTATCTCCCCCTTGCTGTGAGGTCCCACTGCATCAGCCCACCGCGCCGCGCAGGCTGGCCTGCCCTCACAAGGAGGCCCCGGGAAGCAAACCCGGGGTATCCCGCATGGTAAACGGGGGATCTATCGATTGAGCCACACCCGCTTCCCCATGAGCACCATTTCTGACCAGCCAGAAAACTGCAAGGAGAAAAAAAAAATAGGTCTTCCCTTTCCTGAATGCCTAGGAGAATATTTGTGCCGCACGAGTGAGTCCCTGGCCTGATTTTGATGCCTAAGATGGAAAATTTTAAAGGCTCAGTTTCAGCTGAACCAAAAATTAAAGAATAGCCATGAAACACACCACTAAGCATGAAAGAGAAATTTACTGCCAGAGTAAATTCATCAACATATTCAGATACTTAGACATCAGCAAACAACTATTCAATGATAATCACACAAATATCATGAATCAATTAAAAAAGAGGAAAGAAAATATGACTAAAGAGATAAAAGTATTAAGAAGATGTGTGTGAGCATTAAAAAAAAATTGAAAGCATGAAAAGAAAAGTAACTGAGCTTATGGGAATGAAGACACAATGGATGAGATTTAAAATACATTAGAGTGTGGATTGTGGGAAAATGGCTGATAGGTTAACTCTCACTAAATCAACAAAGAAAAAGCCATAGGCTACCATGGGGACCTGCTTTGGGGCACAGCAAACCAGAACACTGTGTACGAACTCCCAGAAGAGTGAGGATCAAAGACACAAGGAAGCCAAAACAAGTAATCATGAATTATTTAACCTCTGAGCTGCTGGGGAGGGCTCCCCTACCCCACCCCAGGATATTAAGTGAGGGTAAAAGTCCTGGCAAATTGTATCTAACTGAGAGTAGATCAGATGTCTACCTCCACGGGAAGTGCTCTGTGTCATCTAGGAGGGTACTGGACAGATAGGAAAGCCAGGAATAATCAGGGGTTGCTTACCTCAGTGGCTGGAAGGGGCACACATACCCGGACCTCTGGTCAGACAGACTAGGTGGAGACCCAGCCCCCTACTCCAAACAGGAGTGTGACAGCAGATTCCCAGTGAGGAAGAGAGGTCTGGGAGGTCTGCAGCGAGTATAGACTGTTGGGCCCCCCTTGAATATTGGAAGGCACTCTGTTGTGATAGGGAGAAGGGAGGGGGATCATCTCAGGTGGACGGTCACACCCAGTCACCTAGGTAAAGAGAGGAAATAGGTCAGTGAGGAGGCAGAGACAGACAGCAATCAGCACCACTCCAGCTGACTGCAGGGGATCTAACCTGCCCAAGGGAAAAGAGGCAGATAGCCTTCTGAAAGGTTAAAAAACACAAGGACCCAGAATAGCTCAGTGGGCGAATTAATGCCTAACATATAGGAAGTCCCTATATGTTTGATTTCTGGCTATTCCTTGAGAAGAGATCCACCAGGTTGGAAGGAAGCCAGCTGAAAGTTTATTACAGGGAACATATAGATGTTTTCTTTGTATTAGCTTTTCTTGGATCACTGATTTTAAAATAGATCATTTTCTTTTATTTACTTTACTTTATTCACAAAACCCAGTTCAAAACCTGGAGAGGGCAGGCTGCAGGACGAGTGATTGAGGAACACCAGCAGCCTGAGAAGATCCTTAGGGGTCTAAGAAAGGAGGCTGTTTTCCCATGTTTATCATTATTTTTTTTGTCTCATTTTTCTTAAAAATTGAGTTGCTGCTGTCTTGTTTTTCACTTGTTTTATATCCCCTCCCTTTCTTTCTCTGCTTGTTTATTTTTGCTCTTTCTTTCTTTTATTCTTTTGGTTACTAATCTATTCTACCTACGCTATTTCTTTTCACTCCGTCATCTTTATATCTTTTGTTTTCCATTGTTGTTCTTTCATTCCACCTCTTTTATTTGGTCTCCAATTATCTGGTTTGTATTTCTCCCTCTCTCCCTTTTTCTAAGTATTCTTCTCTTTTTTACTTTTTTCTTTCTCTCTTCTCTGTTTTCTTTTCCCCTCTTCTCAACATTAAAGCATTTTAATTCATTCTATATATTTGTTTCTCTATTCTGTTTCTTGTTTCATTGTTTCAATTCCACTTTCCTAATCTTATTTCCTCTGAGCTTCTTACTCATCTTAATTTTTTAATTTCCTAGGTCTTGCACGACAGCTCTCCTGCCTTTTACTAATACCATGACTATTATTCTTTATGTCTTCCTAACTCTTTCTTTTTATCTGGTTCCAATTTTTTTTCCCAAAGGAACATAGGCAGATCTCTCTCACAAAAAAAAAAACAGCTGCATGGGGGGCAAGATCTTGCCCAAGTAAGCTCTTTTGGGAACCCAAAGAGTAGGAGGGTCCAGGGCATCAATCTGGAGGGAGCTGGATGAAAAGATAAATTCCTCAAGGTGCTGCTGATTTCTTCTTCCTTGATTTCTCCTTTTCTCTGTATACTGATTTTGTAAACCAAGGCTATCTCTTTTCTTTCCCTCATTATTCTCTCTTCTGCTTTATGTTGCTGTTCTTACATTCCACCTCTCTTTGATGAGTTGCCAATTTTTCTGGTTTTTATTTGTACTTTATCTCTCCTGTTTTCTTTCTTTTATTAACTTTTTTCTTTTTGCCTTTTATTTTCTTTTTCCCACTGTTATTATCATACTGACCATTTAATTCAGTATATATACTTTTGTCTATTTGAGGGTACAGGTACCCCACTGTTCTATTCCTATTACTCAACACTGCTTACATGAGTTAATTATTCATTTCCCGAGGTCTTAAATGTTTCCTTTTCTAAAAATTACTATTATCATTACTATTATCCTTTTGCTTATTTTACCTCTTTCATTTTCTCTGGCCCTAATTTTCCCTCCAAGTGAATATAAAAAACAGCAATGATATACAATAAGAAGAACAAAGTGTCAAAGAGAAAACTTAACAAATGCAAAAAAAACACACAAAAAAAAAACACAAGTAAATAAAACCCTAGAGTAAAGAGAGAAGCTAATCAATGGAATAAACACATCAAGATAAAAAGATGTCCAGAGGGCAACAAAAAATTACAAATCATACTAAGAAACAGGAAGACATGGCCCAATCCAATGAGCAAACTAAAAACCAGGAAGAGGTGCAGAATATTGAGCAACTAATCAAAGTTGTGTAAACAAATATCCTGGACCAACTTAATGAAGTGAAGGAAAAGATTAAAGATATTAAGAAGACACAGGGAGAACATATTGAAGAAATTGTAAATGTATATAAAAATATAACAGATGTGATGGTGATGAATGGCACAATCCAAGAAATCAAAAAGAAACTGGAAGCACATAACAGCAGATTTCAACAGGCAGAGGAAAGAATTAGTGACATGGAAGACAGTACATCTAAAATCAAACAGTTAGTAAATCAGATAGATAAAAAGATAGAAGAAATCAAGCAGGAACTTAGGGATTTGAATGACAACACAAAACGCACAAACATATACATTATAGGCATCCCAGAGTGAGAAGAGAAGGGAAAGGGGACAGAAGCAGTGTTGGAGGAAATAATGGCTGAAAACTTACCAATCCTATTAAGGGAGATGGGCATATACGTCCAGGAATCGCAGCACACACCAAACATTATAAATACCAACAGGCCTACTCCAAGACATATACTCATCAAACTACCCAAAGCTCGAGACAAAGAAAATACTGAAAGCAGCAAGAGAAAAGAGAGCCATCACAAACAAGAGAAGCTCAAAAACATTAAATGCTGATTCCTCATCTAAAACAATGGAGGGAAGTAGGCAGTGATATGACATAGTTAAGGTACTAAAAGAACAAACTTCCAGCCAATAATTCTCTATCAAGCAAAGCTGGTATTCAAAAATGATGGAGAGCTCAAAATAGTCACAGTTAAACTGAAATTGAGAGAGTATACCAATAACAAACCTGCCTTTCAAGAAATAATTAAGGGAGTGCTGCAAGTTGAAACGAAAAAACAGAAGAGAGAAAGCTGGAGGAGAGTGTAAGAACAAAAAAACAAAAAAAAAAAAGAGAGAGATAAAAACAACATATGACATATATAAACCCAAAGAAAATATGGCTAATATAAGTAATTACTGGAGAGTAATAACACTGAATGTTAATGGATTAAACTTACCAGTCAAAAGAAACAGATTGGCAGAACGGATTAGGAAATATGACCTATCTATATGTTGTCTACAAGAAACCCAGTTTAGACCAAGGGATTCGAGGAGGCTGAAAGTGAATGGCTACAACACCATTTTACAAGCATATAATAACCAAAAAAGGGCAGGAGGAGCTATACTAATATCACACAAAATAGACTTTAAATGCAAAATTATTGTAAGAGACAAAAACAGATACTATATATTAGTGAAAGGGGTAATCTTTCAAGAAGAAAGAAAAATCATAAACCTTTAAGCACCTAACAGGGGCGCCTAAAAATACATGAGGCACACACTAGAAAAACTAAGTGGAGAAATAGATACCTCTATAATTATATTGGTGGACTTTAATATACCATTATCACCATCAGACAGAACATCTTGACAAAGAATCAATTAAGAAACAAGGACTTTGGTTAATGCATTAGAGGATCTGAACCTAATGGACATATAGAGAACACTACACCCCAAAACAGCAGGATATACATTCTTCTTGAGTGCACATGGATCATACTCCAAGATAGACCACATATTAGACTACAGAAAAAAATCTAAATGACTTCAGAAAGATTGAGATTATACAAAGTACTTTCTCTGACCAGAATGGAATGAAATTGGAAATTGCTTTGGGCCAGAGAACCAGATTAGGCACAAAGATATGGAAGTTAAACAACACATACTTAGAAAAACAGTGGGTCAAGGAGGAAATCACAAAAGAAATCAGTAATGACCTTGAAATGAATGAAAATGAGAACACAACATATCAAACCCTATGGAATGCAGCAAATGCCATAATGAGAGGGAATTTCATAGCCATAAATGTACATGTTAAAAAATAAGAAAGACCTAAAATTGAAGACTTAACTGCACAGTTGGAGGAATTCAAAGAACAAAAACAAACTAACCTCAAAATAAGTAGAAAGAAGGAAATAACAAAGATTAGAGCAGAACTAAATGAAATAGAAAATAAGAAAGAACTAGAAAAAATAAACAAAAGCAAAGCTGGTTCTTCAAGAAGATCAATAAAATTGACATACCCTTAGCCAGACTAACAAAGAAAAAAGAGAGCAGATGCAAATACACAAAATAAGAAATGAGGAAGGGTATATCACCACTGACTCTACAGAAACAAAGTGTATCAAAAGAAGATACTTTGAAAAATTATATGACTACAAGATGGATAATTTACAGGAAATAGACCAATTCCTAGAAATTCATAAGCAGCCTACATGAACAAAAGAAGAAATCGATGAACTCAACAGTCCTATAACAGGTAAAGACACAGACTCAGTCACAAAACTCCTCCCAAAAAAGAAGACCCCAAACAAGAGAATTCTACCAAACATTCCAGAAAGAACTAACACCAATCCTGCTTAACCTCTTACAAAAAATAGACATAGAAGGCATATTGCCTAACTCATTCTATGATGCCAACATTACCCTAATACCAAAGCCAAACAAAGATGCCAAAAAAAGGAAAATTACAGACAAATATCTCTAATGAACCTAGGTGCTAAAATCTTCAACAAAAATGCTAATCACATTCAACAATATATCAAATGAGTTAAATACCATGACAAAGTAGGTTTCATCCTGGGCATTCAAGGATGGTTCAACATAATAAAATCAATCAATGTAATACACCACATAAACAGATTGCAAGCAAAAAAATCACATGATCATTTTGATAGATGTAGAAAAAGCATTTGACAAACTACAGCACAGTGTCCTGATAAAAACACTGCAAAAGATAGGCATAGAAGGAAACTTTCTGAACATGATAAAGAGTATATATGAAAAACCCACAACTAATATCATCTTTAATGGTGAAATTCTAAAAGCTTTCTCTGTAGGATTGGGAACAAGACAAGGATGCCCACTGTCACTGATACTATTTAACATTGTCTTAGAAGTACTTGCTTGAGCACTGAGGCAAAAAAAAAGATATAAAATTCATCCAAATTGGAAAAGAAGAAGTAAAAATTTCATTATTTGCAGATGACATGATCCTATACATAGAAAGCCCTGAGAAATCTACAAGAATGCTTCTAGAACTTATGAGTTCAGTAAAGTCACAGACTATAAGAACAATGCTCAAAGTAAAGTAGCATTTCTGTACACCAATAACAAGCAATCTGAGGGGGAAATAAGAAAATATCATTTACAAAAGTAACTAGAAGAATCAAATACCTAGGAAAACATTTAACTAAATATGCAAAGGACTTATATAAAGAAAACTATACAAAACTGTTAAAGGAAATCAAAGAAGACTTAAATAAATAAAAAAATATTCCTTGTTCTTGGATAGGAAGACTAATCATCATTAAGATGTCCTCCCTACCCAAAGTAATCTACACATTTAATGCAATCTAAATAAAAATCAACACAGCATTTTTAATGAATTTGAAAAACTGACTACAAAATTCATTTGGAAGGGTAATAGGCACCGAACAGCCAAAGACATATTGAAAAAGAAAAATGAAATTGGAGGTGTCACACTACCTGATTTTAAAACATAGTACAAAGCTAGAGTGGTCAAAACTGCATGATATTGGCAAAAGGATGGACATACCGGCCAATGGAACTGAACTGAGAGTTCTGATATAGATCCTTGCATATACAGTCTTCTGATATTTGACAAGGCCACCAAGCCCACTCAACTGGGAGACAATGGCCTCTTCAACAGATGGTGCTTGGAGAACTGGATATCCATATCCAAAAGAATGAGAGAGGAACACCATTTCACACCTTATACAAAAATCAACTCAAGATGAAACAAAGATCCAAATATAAGGACCGAGACCATAAAGACCTTGGAAGGTAATGTAAGGAAGAATTTACCAGACCTTGTAATAGGAAATGGTTTCATGAACTTCACACCCAAAGCATGAGCAATGAAAGAAAAAATAGATAAATGGGATCTCCTGAAAATTAAAAACTTTTGCACCTCAAAGGACATTATCAAGAAAGTAAAAAAGCAGCCTATCCAGTGGGAGAAAATATTTGGCAACCATATATCTGATAGAAGCCTAATATCTTGCATATATAAAGAAATTCTATACCTCAAATATAAAAGGACAACCAACCAATTAAAATGTGTAAGTGACCTGAAAAGACACTTCTCCAAGGAAGAAATACAAAGTACTAAAAAGTACATGAAAATATGGTCAACATCACTAGCTATTAGGCAAATGCAAATCAAAACTACAATGAGATACCACATTACACCTATTAGAATGGTGGTTATTAAAAAAACAATGGACTATAAGTGTTTGAGAAGATGTGGAGGAATGGGAACCCTAATCCACTGCTGGTAGGAATGTAGAATCGCCCAGCCATTGTGGAGGACAGTTTGGCAGTTCCTCAAAAAACTAACTATAGAACTTCCATATGATCCAGCAATTCCACTGCTGGGTATATACCCAGAAGAACTGAAAACAAGGACAAAAACAGATATATGCACACCAATGTTCACAATGGTATTATTCACTATTGCAAAAAGTTGGATTCAATCCACGTGCTCATCAACGGATCACTGGATAAACAAAATGTGCTACATACACACAATGGAATACAACTCAGCTGTAAGAAAGAATAAATTGCTGACACATGGGATAACATGGCAGAATCTTGAGGATCTTATGTTGAGTGAAGCAAGCCAGGCATTGAAGGATGAACAGTATATGACCTCACTGATATGAATTAAGCATATTGAGCAAACTCAGAGTACTATTATCTGGAAGATAGGTTTACAAGAAATATAAAGGTAGTAGAAGGTTGTGAGCCAACACCCACATGGATGTAATCAATGTAATGTGAAAGTGTGTAGTTGTGTATGGAAGGGATATGACAGGAGGGTATTGATATTGGGTTGGGTGGTGCAGGTTTGACTGGTAGGTAGATTGGGAAGTGTGGGTTGGAAGGTCCAGGGTACTGGGGGAAGATTGGGAGAGGGACCAGGTGAACACTGGGGATTTGTAGGTATGTGATTGAAAGTAAAAATTTGGGAATGCTCTTATGGCAATATCACAAGGAAGGGTTACTGGTTTAGGGTGTTGGATTGGGGGCATTCAGGACACAGTGCACATGGAGCCATCTTCTAGGGAATGTATGTGTGTGTCATAATGTGTTGTATCTGGAGTGGAGACCGACACAATGAGCAGGAAAGAGTTGGACTCCCATCCTCAGGAGGACCGATTTGTTCACAAATAGAGAGGCAGGAGTCTCTCAAGAGCATGGGTGGTTCCTAATAGGGGAGGACAAACCAGTGTGTCAAGACCTGTCTTCTTGCAAGTAACTATGAATCTTTTCATCCAAGGAGTGAAGCCAGGGGTTGCCATGGGCCCTGAGGAGAGGGGGAAGTAATAGAATAGAATGAATGGGGGGGGGGCGGTTCAGTGGGCAGTGGAAGTGTTCTACATGATCTTATAATCATGGAAATAGGAGATGGTAAATATCATCAAAATTTATAAAAGTGTGTGGTCTAAAATGTAAACCACAGTGTTAAAACATTGACAATGTTTAGCAGCTATGTTTCACTATTTGTATATCAGTTGTAACAATGCTAACATCCACATATAAAAAGGTATTAATATGTGGGGGAAGGAAAGGGGGAGGATGTTGGGTATATGAGAGTCTCCTGCATTCTGTGTGTGACTTTGCTGTGACCTAAAACTTCTTTGGAAAGAAAATGAAAAATAGTGAGTTACTGGGGAATGAGTGAGGAAAGGTACCATGGTACAGACAGGACACCAGATATTGTGGTGATGAAAGGCAAAATGTCAAAAATAATTTTTTATATATATTTTTCACTTTTTAATATTCCAATCTTTTAATTTTATTGTATTTTTAGTTTTTTAAATGTTTATGTATTTTATTTATTATATTTAAACTTATCATTATTGTTTCATTTTCCTATTAATTGTATTTGGCTATTGTAATGGCTTCATTTTTTAAGAACCTTTGTATCACAGAAGGGTTACAGTTGGGGTGGGGAAGGATCTTTGGTATGGGGTTTCAGTGATGGGGCATGCATGGGAAGAAGTTCACTTGAGCATACATACAAAGTATATAAGAATGTTCAAATGTTCATGGGGCATTTTCACAGTGGGTGGAGACTCACACAATAACTGAGAGAATACTGAATTCCCATCTTGGAGAGAGAGCTCTGCCACATTCTCTAAGGGAGCAGCAACAGTTCCCCAAGTGCAGGGGCAGTCAATGGTTAAGGAAGATCATCCACTGATGGGCCCTTGATATTGATGATTGGCTATGGGCCTTTGTTCTTGAAATTGAAACTTAGCCTATTGTTATGGGGTGCCTAAGGATTGCCTCCTGAGAGCCTCCTTGTTGCTCAAATGTGGCCTCTCTCTAAGCCAAACGCAACATATTAATGCATTACCTTAACTCCAGCGTGGGACATGATTCCTGGTGATAAGTCTCCCTGGCACTGAGGGATTGCTACCAAGAACAAACTAGCAATGCAACTGGTTAAAACACCTGGAATAAAAGGGGGAACAGTAAAGACTAATGAGTTTATATGGCTAAGTGACTTCAAAGTGAGTCGGGAAGTCATCCCAGAGGTAATGTTTGTGCACATCTCATCAGGATCTCGTAGACTTCCAAAGTGGATACTACCCCCAAGTAGTGGGGCTCCTGAGGACTCTGGAGACACCGAGGTCCTATGGTCAGAGCAGATTGTTCCAGAATTTGGTGCCTTGCCAGTGAGCCCTACTTTGGAGTTTGTGCTCCTGCGAGTGACAGAGTTGGGCTCAATTATGTCTTCCCTGCCCATGGCTCATCTGTTCCTTCTATTAAAACCTAAACTTGGTGCTGGAGTTTGTAGGTGTACCTCCAAGAGATTTGAATCTTTCAGTTGTCCATCTGCCAGCTGGACCCAGAACCTTGGTGAAGTTGCAACACCTACTCTATAGCTAATTAGACTCACCCAGGACAACTGGCAGGGAGATGATGATGGATAATGGCCATCCCAGGGAATGGAAAGAGTCTGCAGCTGCAGGCAGGATTACCCCATATCTTCCCTATGGGATATAAACCCCCTCTCAACTGGAGGTGGAGTGGACATCACCATCCCAGAATCCTTGGGATTGGGAGAAAGCTATAGACTAGCATGTTCTTACTGGTATTCTACTTTGAGATATTGTGATTCTAGCAATGGAAGAAATTACAACATTAATGTAGAGCCGGTGGCCACTGGAGGCTCTGGGTGCAGGGAGAGAAAAAAACCAGTTGTAATATGGGGGCTTCATTGGGACTGGGGAATCATCCTGAGTGATGTTACAAAAACAGATATAGGCCATTTTATATCATCACATAACATGCAGAACTGTGTGGGAGAGAGTGTAGACTACAATGTGAACTATGTTCCATGCTTAATAGCAAAGCCCCAGGATATGTTTAGCAATTGCAATGAAAGTGCTACACTAATGAAGGATGTTAAACTGGGAGGGTGTGGGAGCTGTGGGAAGTGGGGCATATGGGAATCCTTATATTTTTTGTGTAACATTTATGTAATCTACGTATCTTAAAAATAAATAAATAAATAAATAAAATACATTACAGGCATATAACACCAGATTTGAATTGAAAGAAGACAGAATTAGTGACTTTGATGACAGAACATCTGAACTTGAAAAGACAGAAGAATAAAATGAGAAAGAATGATATAAATGGAACAGGGACTCAGGGAATTGAATGACCAATTGAAATGCACAAACATATGTGTTATTGGTATCCCAGAAGAGTAAGAGAATGGAAAAGGGTCAGAAAAAATATTTGAGGAAATAATGACTGAAAATTTTCCAACCCTTATAAAAGGGATACATATCAATATCCAAGAAGGACAATACACCCCAAACAGAATAAATCTGAATAGACCTACTCTGAGATACCTACTATTCAGAATAACAAATATCAGTCAAGGAGGATTCTGAAAACAGCAAGAGAAAAGCATAGAATCACATACAAGTGAATCTCAATAAGATTTAATGCCAACCTCTCATTAGAAACCATGGAGGTTAGAAGAAAGTGGTATGTTGTATTTAATGTACTGAAAGGGAAAAACTGCTAGCCAAGAATTCTGTCCTTCAGAAATGAGGGTGTTTAAAATCCTCACAGACAAGCGAAAACTGAGAGTGTGTTATGAAATAAACAACATTTGTACATTAGTATGCTACAAGAGATACTAAAGGGAGCGCTGCAGCCTGAAAAGAAAAAAGAAGGGCAAAAGACTTGGAGAAGAGTGTAGAAAGGAAGGGTAAATTAAGGGTAAAAAGACAGACAATAGCAGGATATGACAACAGAAAACCAAAAGATAAAATGAACTATATATGTAATGCCTTTACAGCAATAATATTGAATGTTAATGGATTGAATTCCCCATTCAAATGAGACAGACTGATGAATGGGTAGAAAAATATGAACCATCTGTATGTTGTCTACAAGAGAATCACCTCAAATATAAGGACACAACCATGTTCAAAGTGAAAGTTTAGAAAAACATTTGCCATGCATATAATAACCAAAAGAGATCTAGGGTAGCAATAGTAATATCCGACAAAATAGATTTTAAATTCAAAATTGTTATAGGAGATCATTATAGATTATTAAAAGGGGAAATTCACCAAGAAGAAATAACTGTAATAAATATTTGCACCTAACCTGGTGCCCCAAGATACATGAGGAACACACTGGCAAAACTGAAGGGAGATATAGATGCTTCTACAATAATAGTTGTAGATTTCAATACACCACTTTCAGCATTGGATATAACATCTGGGCAGAGGAAAAATAAGGAAATAGACAGCTTGAATAATATTGTAAATGAACTAAGCCTTAAAAATATTCATAGATCTTTACATCCAAAGACAACAGGATATATATGTTTTCAAGCACTCATGAGTCTTTCTCCAGAATAAACTGTATGATGGATCACAAGATAGGTCTCAATAAATTTAAAAAGTTTAAATTTTACAAAACACTTTCTCTGATCATTATAGAATGAAGCTGCAAATCAATAATGGATTGGAAATGGGAAATTCACAAATATATGGACGTTAATACAACCCTTAATAATCAGTTGGTCAAAGAAGAAACTGTAAAAGAATTCAGTAAATATCTTGACATGAATGAAAACTAGTCACAATGTAACAAAACATATGGAACACAACAAAGACAGTGCTGAGAGGGAAATTTATTGCCCTCAATGCTTACATTAAAAAAGAAGAAAGAGCCAAACTTGAAAAACTAACTGGACACCTGGAGGAACTAAGAAAAGAACAGCAAACCAATCCCAAACTAAGCCAAAGGAAAGAAATAATAAAGATCAGAGCAGTAATAAGTGAAATTAGGTTTAAAATAGCAAGAGAGAATCAACAAAACCAAAAGGAGTTCCTTGAGAAGATGAACATAATGGCAGACCTTTGGGTAGACTGACAAAGAAAAAAGAGAGAAGATGCAAATAAAATCAGAAAAGAGAGGTGGGATATTACCACTGACCGTGCAGAAATGAAACAAATTATAAGAGGATACTATGAAAAACTGTATGCCACAAGACTAGACAACATAGATGAAATATACAAATTCCTAGAAACATATGAAGGACTTACGCTGACCCTAGAAAAAATAGGCCTTAACAAACCAATCACAAGTAAAGAGATTGAAACAGTCATCAAAAGCCTCCCAAAGATGAAAAATCTAGGACCAATTGTCTTCAGTAGTGAATTCTAACAATCATCAAAGATGATCTAATACCAGTCTTGCTCAAGCTCTTCCAAAATATTGAACAGGAAGAAAGCTACCAAATTCATTCTGTGAAGCCAGCATCACTTTAATACAAAAATTAGTCAAAGACACTACAAAAGAAGAAAATTACCAACCAATTTCTCTAATGAATATAGATACAAAAATCCTCAACAAAATAATTGCAAACTGAATCCAAAAGCACATTAACAGGCTTATACACCATAATCAAGTGGTTTTATCCAGGTATGCAAGGGTTTTTCAACACAAGAAAATCAATTATTGTAATAAACCACATTAATAAACTGAAGAAGAAAAATCACATGATCCTCTCGATGATGCAGAAAAGGCATATGACAAAGTACAGCATCCTTTCTTGATAAAAACACTCTAAAAATAGGGACTATTAGGATATTTTCTCAACATGGTAAAGTGCATATGTGAAAAACCCATAGCTAGCATTGCCTCAATGATGAAAAACTGAAAGCTATCCCACTGAGATCAGGAACAAGACAGGGATGCTCATTTTCACCACTGTTAATCAATATTGTGCTAGAAGTTCTAGTATAGCAATTAGGCTAGATAAAGAAATAAAAGACACCCAAATAAGAAAGGAAGAAATAAAACTTTTGTAATCCACTGTTGATATTATCCTATATCTAGAATATCATGAAAAATCTACAACAAAGCTACTATAATCAAAAGCTGACTTCAGCAAAATGGTGGGATACAAAATTAATATGCAAAAATCAGTAGTGTTTCTATACTCTACTGATGAACAATCTGAGAAAGAAATCAGAAAAAAAAATTTCATTTATAATAGCTACTATAAACAATTAACCAAGGACATAAAGGACCTGTGTTCAGAAAACTACAAAACATTGCTAAAATAAACCAAAGAAGACTTAAATAAATGGAAGGAAATTCCATGTTGATGGACTGGAATACTAATTATCATTAAGATGTCAATGATTCCCAAACGGATTTACAGATTCAATGCCATCCCAATAAATTCCCAAAAGCTGTCTCTCTTTTTTTTTTCAGAAGTAGAAAAGCCAATTATCAAATTTATTTGGAAGGGTAAGGGGCCCTGAATAGACAAAAATGTCTTTAAAAGAAAAATGAAGATGAAGGACTTTCACTTCCTGACTTTAAAGCATATTGCTTAGCTATAATGGTAAAATCTGCACGATACTGGCATAAAAATAAACAGATTATCCAATGGAACCAAATTGAGAACTCAGAAATAGACCCTCAGACATCTATTGTCAACTGATTTTTGACAAGGCTGTCATTCCCACCCAGCTGGGCCAGAAAAGTCTATTCAACAAATAGTGCTGGGAGAACTGGATATCAATATCCAAAAGAAAGAAAAGGACCGCATCTCATCCTTTATACAAAAATTAACTCAAAATGGATCAAAGACTTAAATATAAAAGCTATAGCCATAAAATTCCTAGAAGAAAATATAGGAAAACATCTTCAAGATCTTGTGGTAGGCGGTAGTTTCTTAAACCTTACACTAACCAAAGCACAAGCAATGAAAGAAAAAGAAAAATAGATAAATGGGACCCTCTCAAAATTCAAACACTTGTTGTTCGAAAGACTGGCAAGAAAGTAAAAATGCATCCCGCACAATGAGAAAAAATTTTGGAAACTACATATCTGTTAAGGGATTGATATCCATATTATATAAAGATATCATAAAACTCAATGATAAAAAGGCAAGCAACCAAATTTAAAAAAATGAGCAAAAGATTTGAAGAGACTTCTTTCCAAAGAAGAAATAAAAATGTCCAAAAAGCATATTAAGAGATACTCAAAATTACTAGCTATTAGTGAAACGCAGATCAAAATTACAATGAGACCATTTCACAGTTTATAGAATGGCCGTTAGTAAAGTACAACAACAACAACAAAAAACAAAAAACAAACAAACAAACGAAAACCCAGAAAATGACAAGTGCTGGAAAGGATGCAGAGAAATAGAAAACTACTATTGGAGAAGATGTGGAGAAATAACATGTGGAAAACTAGTGTTGGATAGGATATGGAATTGATGTGGACAATTAGGAACACTCCTTAACTGTTGGTGTGGGAATGTAGAATGGTGCTGCCTCTGTGGAAGACAGTGTATTAGTCAGCCACAGTGGTGCTGATGCAAAATACCATAAATCTGCCAGCCTTCATAAAGGGTATTGATTTGGGATTGATGCTTACAGTTACCGGGCCATAAAGCGTAAGTTTCTTCCTTCACCAAAGTCTGTTGCCACGTGTTGGAGCAAGATGGCTGCCTACATCTACAAGAGTTCAGGCTTCCTCTTCCTCTTAAGGCTCCCTGGTCCCATCTTCTTCTAAATATTAGCTGTAGACTGGGATAAGTCTCATCTTTCTTTGGGCTCATTTCGCTTCGGGCTTAGCTGCTCTGCTCTCTCCACAAGGCCAGTTGTAAACTATCAGGCTGATGGCTCATATCTCTTCCCAGGGCCTCTGCCCTGTCTAAAGGAGCCTTCTCTCTTTCCTAGTGTATCTGCTTCTCTGTGTATTTACTTCCTGAGGCTTCAGCACTAAAACCCCAACTCCTCTGCCATGTAGTTTTCTCTGTGAGTCCCCGCCCACCAAGGGGGCAGGGACTCGACATCCTACTGACATGGCCCAATCAAAGCCTTAATCGAAATTCCATCAAGTAACAGTGAAATCTCTGAATGCAATCCAATCTAATATGCAGAAAGGAACAGACCAGTTCACAAACATAATACAATATCTATTTTTAGAATTCATGAACAAAATCAAACTGCTACAGACAGCTTGTCTGTATCTCACAAAGCTGAATATGAACTGGCATATGATCCAACAATCCCATTACAAGGGATATATTCAGAAAAACTGAAAGCAAGGACACACTGACATTTGCACACTGATGTCCTTAGCAGCATTATTCACAATTGCTAAAATATAGAACCAGCGCAAGTGCCCATTAACCCATGAATGGATAAACAAAATGTGGTATATATATAAATTGGGATACTGTTCAGCTGTAAGATGAAATGAATTCGGGAAGCATATGATAAGATAGATTAACCTTGAGAATATTATGTTGAGTGAAATAAGCCAGACATGAAAGGACAAATATTGTAAGGTCTCATTAAGATGAATTAAATATGATGAGTAAACTCATGGAGGTAAACTCTAGCATATAGGTTACTAGGAGATAGAATGTGGGTTGAGAATCAGAGCTGGCTCTTAAAGTATGTAGAATTGTTAAAAAGGTTTATTGTAAAATTGTGGAAATGAATAGAGTTGGTTGTAACACATTGTAGTGAGTATAACTAACACTGCTGATTTATAAATATGATTGTGGCTGAAAGAGGTATTCCGGGGATGTAAATGCCAATCGAAAGGAAACTAGAGAATAATCTAGGGAATATATAGCAGTGATATCAGTGGCAGATGAAGATTATGATTAATAGTATAAGAATGTTCCTCTTTTAAAAAGTGTCAAGAATATGGTGATACATGGGAAAACTACATCTTAAGGTAATGTATGGACTATAGTTAACAGTAATATTGTTATATTTTTGTAGCAATGGCAAATAGATATTATTTCAATTTTAAGGGACCACACTAGGAGTATAAAAGTGAGTGCAGGAATTTTCCTTTTGGAGTAATGAAAACGTTCTAAAATTGACTGAGGTCATGGCAGAACAACACTTTGATAATAATGAAAGCCATTGAGTGCACCTTTAACCAATTCTACAAGGCATAGGACTATATAACAGTAAATCCTATGGTGGAAGATGGCCTGTGGTTAACAGAATGTGAGAATGTTCTCTTATGAACTATAATAAATATATAATACTAATACAGGGTGTTAAAAATCAGGTGTGTTGAGAGAAAATACAACAAATGTAAGATATTGGCTATAGTTAGTAGTAA
Organism: Cabassous unicinctus; assembly: GCA_029593785.1. Taxonomy (NCBI): domain Eukaryota; kingdom Metazoa; phylum Chordata; class Mammalia; order Cingulata; family Chlamyphoridae; genus Cabassous; species Cabassous unicinctus. The sequence goes on from JAQZBX010003105.1 coordinate 65,936, forward strand.
TAACTTGACACTTTCATAGTTTGTAACAAATATTTTACATCAACGCAAGGTATTGGTGTTGGAGAGATGTATGGGAAAATTGTATGATATTTTGCATGTTTGTTTGGTAAATCACAACTTTTAGTATACAAAAAAATAAATAAATAAACCATTTAACTATCAAATGGATTCCTTCATTGACCAAATCTATTCTCAGTGAAGTATATATTCTGCATTATACTCTGAGGTTTAAAAAGAAATCTTTGTTAAAACAACTTGAGTTTCATTTTAGAGGATCTACTTTTTAAACCTTCCATTGCCTCTAGTTAACAGCTCTGCATGTACCAGGCCTTTAGAAATTACTATGTTAAAATACCATTCAATGGGAACAAATATCCACAGAGTTTGTTTTCCAAAGTATTATTAGGGTAGCAAAATATACCTAAGCTGTTTTAAAGCATTGAAACATATCTCAGAGTTAAGCTTTGAATGAAAATGTAGTGCCCAAATCCCATTCTGCTTAAATAGCTTATAACAAATAGAGATGAATTAAAAAAGAAAAGCTTCATGAAAAAAAGTACAGTATTTTTATCTAGCTGATGTCTTTATGAAAAGAATAAGTAAATGATACCTAGATAAAGGAAGAAAGAAACAAGAAGCATTCACTATGATTTTTAGTGAAAAAGTACTGTGACATCAATTACCAGATAAGAGGTATTACATTATTCACTGAGCAATTCAATATCAACAGCTAATTTATGGAGGCAGTACACTAGTCCACTAAATATGAGATTTTTTGAAAAATTAGTTTCTTGTTGGCACCATGTAGCAGTTTGATATTATTGATGAATTCCAAAAAGAAATATTGCATTACGTTTGTGAACTGGTCTTTTTCTCTGGGCATATTAGAGTGTATTGGATTCAGATGTTTTACTTTTACTTGATTAAATAATCATTAAATCTTTGATTGGCCCACATCAGTAGGACATTGCATGCCTGCCCCCTTGGTGGGCAGGGACTCACAGAGAAACCACATGGCCGAGAAAGGAGTTTGGAGTTTTATTGCTGGAGCCTGGGGAAGTAAGCACACAGAGGAGCTTGGTCTTGAGAAAGGAGATAAGGGCCGGGAAAAGAGATGAACTGTTTGCCTGATAGTCTACAGCTAGCCTTATGGAGAGAAGCAAGCCTGAGCCTGGAGAGAAGCAAGTCCTAGGAAGAGTGGAACCCAGGAAGCCTGAACTCTTGGCAGATGTCGGCAGCCATCTTGCTCCAACACGTGGCAACAAACTTTGGTGAGGGAAGTAACTTATGCTTTATGGCCTGGTAACTGTAAGCTTCTATCCCAAAT